>JAIVFJ010000077.1:0-275501 GCA_025765615.1 Zopfochytrium polystomum
GGGGGTGAGTTCAGCCTGAAGCACTGTTGCTGGTAAAAGTTGGTGCATGAGCTTCAAACATGTTCCACAACGTGCCAGTGCTGGAACAGGAAGATTGCGTAGGCAGGGGCTATTAAAAGCTGCCAAACAACCACAAGCACAAGCAGGCACAAATTGAAGAGGTTGTTGCTGAGCATACCTCCCCCTTCCCTATTAGAGGACGGTACAGCGCCCTTTCTTGTCGAACACCATAGCCCTTTTTTGGCCTCCTTTCTGTTTTTCAAACAATTGCTTTCTTTTTATCGAAAACAAATTAGAAAAACGCAAATCTCGTGCTGCGAAAGGGGCCTAACCCTAGCGCCACAAAGATGGCTTTTTGACGTGATTAAAAACCTCCAAGTCAACCTATTCGCTGCTGGAGTCTGTCAGAGAACATGGCAGGACAGGCGACAGGCAGACAAGGACTGAGAGGAGTGATGTATTGTATTGGAAACATAATTCACTTGAGGGGTTGGGGACGTCCCCCCATCCCCCTGTTTATACCTTTTGAGAGTCTTCCTTGTCAAGACTCAAAGAAAGTTCCAGAAAGAGCAATTAGTAATACAATGATACCAATGATACCAATGACAACAAGACAAGTCAGGAAAGCAAAGAAGGTTCCGGAAGGTTCCACAAGGTTCCATGAAGGAATGTTCTAGAAGGTTCCAGAAGGTTCCAGAAGGTTCCATGAAGGAATGTTCTAGAAGGGTCCAGAGGTTTCCAGAGGGTGATTCATAACATCATCTCCCCCTTTTAGGCCTCTTCTGCAACTTGGTGGGGTACCTGGTCTTGAACTTGAGCAGAAGGTCTTGGCAGTGAGTGAGGTTTGACTCAGGTTCCCAGGTGTTGTCAGCATCTGAGTAACCTTTCCACTTAACAAGGAACTTGAGTGTCCTTCCAAACCACTTGGCATCCAAGATTTGTTCAACCTCAATTCCTCTTCACCTTCTACCTCAACTGGAGGAGGAGGAGGAACAACTCTGCCTGGAATGGAATTGGCCACAAACTTCTCCAAAAGGCTGACATGGAAAACTGGGTGGATCTTCATGGATGCAGGGAGATCCAGCTTGAAGGTGACTGGATTGATTTGCTCCAAGATCTTGAAAGGTCTCAACTTGAGGTTGTCTAGCTTGGGACTTGGTCTTTTGGACTGCAAGTTCTTCCTCATGCCTGGCCAGTAAAAGTCTCTGGAAGCAAGCTCATATGTCTTGTGCTCTCCTGGGTGTCCAGCTGTTGCTGCAACATGCCTTGTCTTGAGTATCTCAAGTTTTTCCTCGTCTTGGCTGATTTGAATCTTGTGAGGCTTGGGGTCCTTGGAAATAGCATGGGCCCACACACTGTCAGGAAGCAGTGAAAGGTGTGTCTTGGATGGTGGGGTGAAACCATCTCCCCCTTCAGGTGCAAGGTCTGTCCTTCTGTGCTCATCAGCAGTGGGGCTTGAATTGTTGACTGGGAACTGTGATTCTTGAATCTTTGACTGAGGGGTTCTGTTCTTGGCAAAGACTGTGAGCTGTGGAGCTTGAATCTTGAATTTGGACTGTGAACTGTGGTACTTGAATCTTTGACTGTGGGTTCTGTGAACTACAGACTTGGCCATGACTGTGAGCTCTATGAGCTGTGCTGGAATCTTGACTATGAACTGTGAACTGTGAAACTTGAATCTTGGCTGGGATCTGTGAGCTGCAGGCTGATACTGGAGCTGTCATTTGTGGTTGACCTTGGATACTAGGCTGAGAGCCTTGAATCAGGGACTTGAGAGCATGAGACTTGGAGGCTTGACTTGAGTTTTGGGTGACTGTTCCAATTGGTGGAGGTTGGACTTGACCAGTGACCCAATCAATGGCAGGGTTCTGGGCTTGCAGCCATGGTAATCCCAGGATGACAGAGAATGTGGGTGAGCCAAGATCCAATACTTCCAGGTTGACCATGGATGGTGGAAAGTCTTGGATGTGGAGGTTTAGCTTGGTTTCATGGCTGATTTCCTTGAACAGAGCATGATTGGCAAAGTGAACCTTGAGGGGTGTGGATTTCTTGATGGTGGGAATGGCACAAGACTTGGCAAGGGTGGCATCAATGATGTTGCAGGATGATCCAGAGTCTATAAGGGCCTTGGTTGTGATGGTTGACTTGGGTGAGAGTTGAATCTTGACATCCATGGTGAGTTGGTGGGGCTTGGAATCTGAGGTGTTTGTGGTGCTGGTGGTGGTGATGAAACAGGGGCAGTTTGGAGGAGGGTCCAGGGAATTGCCCCTCAGTGAGCCTGGACCTGGGAGTTTGGGTGCTTCTTCCTTGGGCAGTCCTTGACAGCGTGTTCCTTGGAGCCACAGTAGAAACACAGTCCCTGCTGGGCCCTCCTTGTTTTCCTCCTCTTGGCTCAGAGGACTCTTAGGAAGTGTCTCAACTGCATCCACTTGCATGGGTTCAGGAACTGTAAGAGCTTGAGGAACTGGGGTAGGTCTTGATGTAGTTCCTATTTGTCTTTGCTTCAGCCTCTTGGAGTAGAGTCTGTTGTCAATCTTGATGGCAAGGAGAATGTACTCTTCCAAGGTCTCAGGGATGTGCAGAGACTGGGAGAGCATGTCTTGGATAGACTCATGGAGACCATCATGGTACAGCTCCATCAGAGCTGCATCATTGTATCCAGAGTCTCTGGCTAGTTGCTTGAATTGGTTGGTGTAGGCCACACAAGATTGCTTTCCTTGCTTGATATGCTTGAGCTTGGATCTTGCTGTCCAAGATGCGTAGGGGTCACCAAAGGTAGCTTCCAGCCCCTCCCAGAGCTCTTGCAGGGTGGTGGGTGTGCTTGGGAGAGATCTGTACCATGATTGAGCTTGACCAGACAGGAGGGTGCTTGTGAAAGGAACCTTGACTTGCTCACTGGGAAATCTTGAAGGTTGGAGAAGGATGACATTCTCCACAGTGGCCATAAAGTTCCTGAGGTCTTTGGCCAGCCCAGTGAACTTGTCAGGGCTGGGAACCTTGGGCTCTCTTGCTTGGTTGGTTTGGGGCAGGGGAAGAGCTTGATGTTCTTGTTGGTGAAGTTGTTGTTGAAGCTGGTGCTGCTGGTGAAGGACTTGTTCTTGAAGTTGGTGTGTCTGTCTTGAAAGGGCTTGTAATTGGTCCATCAAGGCTTGGAAGGCAGTTGCATCAGGGAAGGTGTTGTTTGGGTCAGACATGATGGCAGAGAGTAGTAGGAGAGGGTGAAGTGAATTATGATGTCAGGAACATGGCAGGACAGGACAAGGCAGACAAGGAACTGAGAGGAGTGATGATTGTATTGGAAACAATAATTCACTTGAGGGTTGGGACGTCCCCCATCCCCCTTTTATACCTTTTGAGAGTCTTCCTTGTCAAGACTCAAAGAAAGTTCCAGAAAGAGCAATTAGTAATACAATGATACCAATGATACCAATGACAACAAGACAAGTCAGGAAAGCAAAGAAGGTTCCGGAAGGTTCCACAAGGTTCCATGAAGGAATGTTCTAGAAGGTTCCAGAAGGTTCCAGAAGGTTCCATGAAGGAATGTTCTAGAAGGTTCCAGAGGTTTCCAGAGGGTGATTCATAACACTGGCACTACCAAAAAACACCTCCCAATGAACAGCTCTTCTTGTGCTAGCACCTGATCAACACTGCTGGAGTTGGAGATTGTGATCACAATGTCAGTGAGGACGCCTGGGCTGTCAACTTCCAGGCTTCTAACGATCAGTTTGAGATTTTCTCCTCCTTTTGCAACTTTAGACAGCACAAATCACCCAAGTTGATTTTCCGGGTCGCAGTCTGAGTGGCACTTGGCTTTATCGCCCTCCCCCACTGACACCCACAAAAGTGCCCACCAATGGCTGTATGGGATTGGAACTTTTGAAGGGACGGGCAAACTTTCTGCTCGCCCTTGAGCGCCTCAGAGTATGTGCATTCCATCCCATCCCCAACGAATTTCAACAAATACCGCCACTAATCTCACCATTGCAACTTTCCCAACACTTACTGTCGATGTTGCGGCTGTGATCAGGTTGGACCTTGGAGGTTAATGTTTTGTTTCTGCATTTCCACTTTTTTTTTTGTTTGCTTATTTTTTTCAATTTTTTTGGATTGGATCAAAGTTTGAATTTTCATCCAGCTGGTGGCTGGCGCCACTTCCCACATCAAAACCACTGCCCTAAACAGCCTGAGCCTTCAATGCCAACACACTTGGCTTCACTGAAACAGCTTGTCCATAAGCCATTCACCTCACCTCATGCTGGCATCCCAGCCCACACCAAAGACGAGCACCTCTGTCACTGATGACTGGGACCTAATTGAGAAGATGAAGGTGGTTGACGTTGATTGCTGGCCGTGGCATGGCGCATTGGGGGTGGCCTGACTCTACTGGCAGTCACCAATTCCTCAAGGCTCTGCTAGCTTCCCTTGATCCCATCAAGGCCTGCGCTTGATAACAAACTTGTGTTTCCACCACAACAAGTCTGCAGCAAAGTACCGCGCAAAGCTGATTGCTACATGGTGGAATCGAACCACCGTTTTCCTCAGCCACAACGAGGCGTACTAGCCACTATACAAATGAAGCATTTGGGTTTCTTGCTTGTGTTTGCAGGCAGACCCTAGAGCTCTTCTCACTATCAAACATAGTGAAGTACAGAGGAGGGAAAAAAGTCCTCTGACACTCTGAATTTTCTGAATTCTGAGACAGAAGTCCATGGCAGAGAACTCTGTCAATTTCCAATATTTTGTTAGGAGATTTTGTACACTGATAGGGCACTAGTAGTCAAATACATTAGAGAATTTTGACGAGACGTCTGTGGCTCATTCTCCTGATAATAGGAATTTTACATGAAAATTTTGGAAATGAGTGCCTGTCAATTTTCACTCTTCCTAATCTGATTTACGCACTTTGCACACTGCAAACCAGTAGTACTGGTAAACAATCTGAAACAGATCACCACATACATAGCTTTGATATGATGAAATGGACTGTGGCATTTTCCAGCAGCTCCAGAAGTTGGAGAAGTCATTCACAGCAAAACTTGCAAACTTATTGCTTATTGGTTCAAAAAAAACTTCTGATCACACGAAGCTTGCGACTTGTTCACCAAAATGTTTCACAAGCGCCTATCTTCTTCAGCAGCGTCTCTAAAGAGGCTTCAAATGGGAAGGTATTTGAGTTTAGAAATTGCATGTTTGCAAGTTATCTGGTTGCTCCAACTTCTTTTGCTGCTGAAAATCACACAGTGTATTCAGTTTCACACTTGGTATTTGAAAAATGATGCGCTATTAATCAGCTCCTGTTGAGGCATTTTCGTCCAAACTGCTCAAAGAGAGCAACTCAAGAGGACCTGTCTATTCCCAGTGTTTTCCTATTTGATTGCTATTATCTGGGGACTGAGCTGCTGCAACTTCATAAAATTTTTTAGCAGCATATCACTCCACCAAATTCCTAATTGTGCTCAAAGTTTGGCATCAAGAGATTGAGAACTGGGAAAGTTTTGTATATTGGGCTTCTGTGAAGGACGCTGGAACTTTTTGCACTTTTTCCCCCCAACTGTACAATGGAATTAGAGCAGGAAGCTTGACAATTAGTCTGAATATTTAGTCTGCATAGTAGAAAATTTCTGAGTAAACTTAATAAGAAGCGCAGAGATTGGATATCTGTATCTGCTTCATGTCTGCAAGAAAACCAGGATAATGAGAAGCACATGTAAGGGGCTATCTGCTACCGCCTTTTTGGATGACAGCCTTAAATAGTCTGAGTATGTAGCAGTGGTTCTGAAAACTTAATTGTTTGGTGGGAAATGCCACATCAGAGTAATTTTTTCGCAAAGGCCTCCAGAGGAAACAATTGCTGAAAGGCAAAAACAGTGGGTGGAAAGGAGGCTGCCCTCACCATAAGACCTTGTCAGTGATCTGTCCTTCTTAATCATTCCCAATTGTTGTTCCAATTTTTTCAATAATTGAACTGGCTCCCTCATTAATTGGAAGAAAGAAATTCAATTGGTAATTCAATTATAGGAACCCATGGTATGTAGTGGAACAGAAACCCAGTGTAAACAGTTTTCCACCTCCTCTGCCAAGCAGATGATTATGGGTTGGTTACGCTCTACCAGTGACTATTATCACAGCTTGGGTGTTTGGCTTACCAGGATTCACATTCCAATCATTCTGCCTGGAATTTTTCTGGTTAATGTGCATTAGAGGAAACTTTAAAGCCACCAAAACGTTCTGACAAGGTTTTGTTTGATTCTGCAGGCTGTGCCCCACTAAAACCAGCCTGTTAAGCAACAGTGAACCTGTTGGGTTAGCCAAACCCCAAGCCTTAGCTATTATAGCATGCATATCATCATTATGTTTCA
This sequence comes from Zopfochytrium polystomum, assembly GCA_025765615.1. Classification (NCBI taxonomy): domain Eukaryota; kingdom Fungi; phylum Chytridiomycota; class Chytridiomycetes; order Chytridiales; family Chytridiaceae; genus Zopfochytrium; species Zopfochytrium polystomum. The sequence goes on from JAIVFJ010000077.1 coordinate 6,360, forward strand.
ATTACTCACAGCAGAGTTTTCCTGCTCTCCAAGAAGGACTCCCGACAAACTCACAAACACACATGTCAATCAGTTCTGTATATACCGCCTATGGGACTTGGGGAATTAGCTCAAATGGTAGAGCGCTCGCTTAGCATGCGAGAGGCACAGGGATCGATACCCCGATTCTCCAAAAAATGCGTATTGAATTTCAGGGGTATGTCTCTCTGCCAGTGTGATGTTTTGAAGGCACAAAAGTTACTTGCTGCTTGGTCAGAGGATAGACCGAAGGACTGTGTTGGGTAGGGCTCAGCAGTCAGCCAGTTTTGACCCTGATCCTTATCCAAACTGGAATTTTTCTGCCTGATTTTTGAGGAATCCGCCTGAAAACTTGCGGGGACCCTGTGGATCTCCATATACAGAGGGCTCTTATCGGGAAACCACAAGGGCAGACGCAGACCGTTTTCCTGGATTGTCCGTCCCAAGTCTGTACTGCACAGCCTTAAGAATGAATGGCTTTTTCCCAAACCAATAGGGTTTAACACAGGTTGGGCTGGATTTGCAATTTGACTTGATTCAATTTGGGTTTCCAAACTCAAATGACAATTTTTTGCAGTATGCCAGACATTTGATTCGCCAAATTAGGCATTTTTAGGCCGAATCACTGTTGGTGATTGCGCCTGGCGTGTCAGAAGGGCGCCAACAGACTTGAGTCGGCGTGGAGCAATAAAGCTTGTTTAGAGCGTGAGCCCTTCTCTTGTTAAGAGTGAAGCGCCCTTTGTTGCCAAAGTAGATGGAGAGCCGATGCTCTCAGACAGATTGGTCTTGTTTAGAGTGCAGAGCACACACTTTTCTTGTAAGAGCAAAGCGCCCTATACGAACAAGGTATCGACCCGAGGTAGAACTTGAAGAGCTTCGCAGGTCAAGGTAGAGGGTATGTTGACTCAGATAAGAATAATGGTTTTTGTTTGTTGTATTCGAGGGGAGAGAGAGAGCAGGCAGATGTGATCAGGATCTGCGATGATGCTTCTCTGGAGCTGCTGGGGCTCTCCCTTTTATACTGCAGGTGGTCTCAGGAATCAGACTTTGGTGATAGCCTTTTAGCTCTGAGAGATAGAGTTTAGACTTTGAGGAGTCAGGAGGCAGGCATGACATCATTGTTGCATCACGCTGATTTGGCCAGAACTTCCATGGAGTTATGTGTGCAAAGAAGTAAGTCAGGCTCCCTGTCAAGCTCCTGTAATCATTCCTATCAAATTGCAAGAGTGAAGCACACTGATGTGGTCTACCCAGACTGGGGATTGAAACCACCTCTAAGCACTCGTACAGTGTCAGAGATTGAGAAAAGTGTAGATGACACTGGGATCAGCCCTTATGCCATCTTAACTTATCGTTACTCTTGAAGACAGGTCAGAGGATCTTAAAAGGTGTAGGTAATGTGTGCAAACTCCAACAATCACCCCTAATAGGGCAGACATTTGAAAAAATACTCATTAAAAAGCTTTGAATCAAACGCAAATGGCTGATTTTGGCAAGCAATCATTTGATTTGATTTGATTTGATTTTTTGAATCAGACCCAAATCAGACCTTTTTTTCATACAATTCAATTCATATTGTAAACAGTCTACTCTGAGTGAGTGAGTGGAAGGAGTGAATGAAGTGGAGATGTGTGTTTGTGGGTGGTCCTTCTCCCCAACTTGGAGAGAAAGGAGAAAAACCTCTGTTATGAATTATTGATACATGATGATGATACAAACGCTGTAATAGTTGCTAGGCAAGCGTGACCGGCACAGGGTAAAAACCTCTCCTATATAATCTGCTTGAGCAGAGGAGGAGGAGAAAAACTGTTAATACCAGGTTTCCATTCCACTTAATACTCGGAGAATTTGTCAACAGCGCAAGCCAGCACCCAGGTCTGCATTGGCGGCGGCTCGCTCTCCCATGGGCAGCATGAGAGCAATAGCTGACAGTCGCAATAGGTTCAGGTCTGTCTTGTGCCTCTTGCTGCAAACCAGTCAGTTCTGCCTAACACACTGTCCAATGATGGTCAACTGTGCGTAACTATGGGTTGTGGCAGAGATGGGATCAAGATCAGGGCAAAGGGTGTGGACTGGAGTGGCAGTGAGGGGGTAATCTACTTCTTACTCAGTTGGTTTGTGTATTCAGTGCGCAGCGGCGGTTGGTTCCTGCGATGATGGGGCACGCAGGATTGTGGGTTGTGGTAACGATTGACAGCCGTCGCAGGGCGGGCGAACGACTTGTCCTCTTTCTTTTCTCATTTTTCTAATTGAAAATGGGCGTTCAAGATTCAATGTGGAAGGGGTGCATTTTTTAGCGCCGAAGACAAAGACGAATTTTTTGAAACTTTTTGCACAATTATCAATATCACAAATGCGCATCATACCCAAATTCGGCTTGTCTTTCTATTTTTTCTTTCTCTTTCGTTCTCTTTTTTCCGCAATTTCATCCACCCAGCATGCGGGCCACCCACGTCACTTCTGGCGCCGCCGCTGGCATCGTCGCTGCCGTCGCCCTCGCCCTCATTCCGCTCGGGGGGGACCCCTTCGCCGCCGCCGCCGCCACCAATCCCGCCGCCGAGCCCGCCGGCGGCAACACCACCATCACCACCGCAGCGCCAGGCGACGGATGGGACTACATCGTGATTGGCGCGGGGGCCGCCGGGATCGTCAACGCGGTGCGACTGGCGGAGCGCGGCAACAAGGTGCTGCTGCTAGAGCGGGGCGGGCCGTCGCTGTACGACTCTGGCGGGCGGTGGCAGGCGGAGTGGATGCAGTCTGCGCCGCTGACGGCGTTCGACTTGTGGTCGCTGGCCGGGATCCCGTCGCGGACGAAGGGCGACGCGATGGACCCCGTGTTTTGCAGCCAGGTGACGGAGCTCGCGGCGTGCGTGCTCGGCGGCGGGTCGGTTGTCAACGCAGGGCAGCATTTCCACCCGCCGGACAGGTACTGGGACAAGTATTATCCCGAGGGATGGAAGGCCGCAGATATGATGGCCGCGCAGAGCGAGGTGTCGGCCAGGTGCCCTGCTAGCCCGGTGACGAGTCCCGACGGGCAGGAGTACCACATTGAAATCTATCCCGTTTTGAAGGATATTTTCCTCTCTATGAATTTCACAGAGATCGTGACAGATCAGGAATACAACCAGAAGGTTTTTTTTTTCTTTCTTTTCCCAGCATTCTCCTTTGCTGGTGTTCTCTCCGATCTGATCGAAATCACTTCTTCCTATTAGGAAAAATCCTTCGGTCGAGACGTATTCTACACTGTTCGGGGACAGCGCGGCGGCCCGCTCCGCGGTTACTACTTGGATCTCCCCACCAACCCAAACCTCGTCCTGCAAATGTACACCAAGGTGGACAACCTCATCCGCAACGGAAGCCTCATCACCGGCGTCAACACCACGTATCACGGTGTAAGAACCATTTTCAGCTCCAAAGCTGTTGTCCTCGCGGCGGGGGTCTTTGGGACGTCGCCTATCCTGTTCAACTCTGGAATCGGTCCGCAGGACATGCTCGAGCTCGCAGGTCAACTTGGCCGCAACAACTATCGGCGAGAAGACTGGATCATTTCACCAGTCGGTCAAGGAGGTCTGGATCCAACCAAATATGTTCTTTGTTTTTACAAGAAAAGTACTTTGCCCCCCTCCAGCCTACGACAACCCAGCCGTCAACATCCAGGTCAACCACCCCGCGGCCAAACTATACAACACGACCGACGTCTGGTTCAACCCTCAGGAGCCGTTCAAAGACGAGATCCTCGCCAACCGAACCGGGCCGTACACGTTCTACGGGCGCGTCCTCGTGATGTGGCAGGACGTGCCGGTCAACAGCACGACGGTCACCGCGCAGGCGATCTGCTCGCCGTCGACGTCGGTCGACGGGCGGCTGACGTGCGGGTGGTACGTTGGGGAGGGCATCGAGTCGTCGGCGGACGTGGTGTACGCGGGCGACGGGCGCGTGACGGTGCGCGGGAGCCCGTACTTTTCCGACCCGTTGGGCAACGACGTCCTCGCGGCGGCCACGTCGCTGCGGGACTTTCTGGTCGGGGCGACGCGGGCGGATCCGCAGTTCAAGCCGGTCGTGCCGGACCCCAAGACGTACGATTTGAGCGACGTCGGGGCGATGGTGAGGTACTTGAACGCGACGAAGAAGGGGAACAGTCACTGGCAGGGATCGACCAAGCTCGGGGCGGACGAAGACGACGGGACGATGGGCGGGAGGGCGGTGGTCAACACGGACTGCAAAGTGTTTGGGACGGAGAATCTGTATATTACGGATGCGGGGATCGCGACGCGGATGACGACGAGTAATCCGGTGTTCATGGTCATGACCTTTGGCGAAAAGTGCGCCGAGAGGATACACGCGAGCCGACAGGAGCAACAGCTGCTCTAAGCTGATAGAACAAAGTTGTTGTTTTCTAAATGACCTTAACCCAGACTCTGTTGCCACGTTCAGCGCTCAGATACAGAACATTGTTGGATGGGGTTGCGATGAGTGCAAATCATTGGGTTTTGTTACATTTTTGAACTTCCAACGGACGGTTTCCAGGACGCCGGTTTCAAGACGACGACGAGGCCACGTCGCCACGAATGACGCCACTCGTACCACGACGGCCGTCGTCAGCGATGCCCCCCCCGGTCGTTATGTTATCTTCGCCACAAGATGATTCTCCAAATTGAGCAAACGAGCAAATGAAAACCAAACGAAATGAAATGGCTTGTCAAATTGGAACTGCTTTTGGTTGGCGCGACTGCTTGTACTTGCTTGTCTGGTGTGCGTTTGTGTTGTCTGCAGTGCGGCGCATTTTGGAAGCAACCAACCACCCAAGCTGCTTTCCCGATTCGGGCGCCGTTCATGCAAACGACCAATGCAGATCCACGCTGTGGCGGAGGGCGACTGCAGCCAAATTTGGCAGCAGTCGGATTGCCGATTGTAATAGGAGACGGAGAGAGAGAGAGACAAGCGGCGAGGGCCGCCGCACTCTTCCTGCAGGCCGCAAATAAAACAGCAGCGTGCGACTGGCGACGACAGACAGACAAACAGAAGTCTCTGCGAGAAACAGAAAAATTGTTTAAATAGAAAACCGCAGAAGCCACCGTTTCCAAAATTATTTGTCAACCCCACTCCCAAAAACCTTCCCTCAGCCGCCGTCGCCCCCGGCCGCCGCCACCAACCAACACTTCCCTCCCGCCTGCCGCGACGCTAAGATGACCACCCAGGCCGCCGCCCTCACCAAGCTCTACTCCGTCACCGGCGGGCCCATGTGGCTCAACAAGGACGGCTGGGCGTCCCTCACCGACGCAACCGTCTGCTCCGCCCACGGCGTCGTCTGCAGCGGCACCACCGTCATCGGCCTCCACCTCGACAGCAACAACCTCCAAGGCCCGCTGCCCGACGTCTTCAACTCGCTCTCGGGCATCAGCGCCATCTCTTTCTACAACAACACCTTGGTCGGCGCTGTCCCCGAGTCGCTGATGGACCTGCCCTTCCTGGACCACGTTGACCTGCGTAAGTGACTCCCTCTTCCCTCCTCCCGCATTCCCCCCGTCTGACGTTTTCGTTACATTATGGGATACCCATAACCCCACAGGCACCAACCACCTCGACGGCCCCGTCCCCAACTTTGCCATCGACTACACGCGCGGCGGCAACTGCCTCCTGAACGACAACGACTTCACCTGCCACCTCGACATGACCACAGGCTGCGTCGTCGACACGGTCCCGGAGTGCAACGGCAACGTCCCGACGGGCACCGTGTACAACACCAACCCAGGCCTGTCCAAGGGCGCCATCGCGGGCATCGCCATCTCGTGCGTCCTCGTCTTTGCCTCGCTGCTCGGCGTCGCCGTCTTCCTCTACCAGCGCCGCAAGGCGTCCGCCTCCGCGCGGCGGACCCGGCTGGGCACGGACGAAACCCTCCCGGCGTACGGCTCCGCGGCCTCCGCGGGCCGGCGCAGCCCGTCGGACGTCAAGGCGATCGACGGCGCGGCGGGGCCGTGGTGGAACCGCGACGACGTCAAGGTGGACCCCGCGACCGTGGACGGCGCGGACGGGATGGTGCCCACGGCGAACGTGCGGCGGTTCCCGGTGGACGGGGCGTTCCCTGGGATGCCGGGGAACCGGCACGCGGAGGAGGAGCTGCCTGCGTTTGCGAGCAACACGACCGAGGTCGGGGTGACGTCGACGCGGCCGCGGCGCGCGTCGGACGGGGACGAGGTCGCCGCGGAGTCGACTCCGGCCGAATCGTCGTCCTCCGGCGGCGCGATGGGCTTCCTCGGCCGCGTGTTTGGCGGGTCGTCGAAAACCACCGCGGTGCCGTCGTCCGAGGAGGCGGCGGACCACGCCGACGCCAACTCGACGGAGGCGCCCGTCGACGAAGAAGAGTCGTCGTCGACTCGGCAGCGGCCGTCGTCCACCGGTTCGGCGACGGACGCGAAGGGCCTGTACAGCCACCAGACGGCGTTTGCGGCTGCGTCGGCCAAGAGGGCGGCGGCGGCGCGGGCCAAGGCCGCCGCCAAGAAGGGCGGCTCGTCGTCCCCCACGCCGTCCGAGTAAACCGGGAAAAACTGTTCTTTTTCGTTTGGCTGTTTTCTTCTTGGGTCTTTCGCACGCATACTCTGTTTTTTACCGAAACGCTAAACGACCGCGGCTGTTTTAGCTAATCGAGCTCGGTCGTTTCGCTTTCTTCGTTTTCTCCCATCATTACTCCTCCTTTTTGTTGCCCTTCTTTTGGTTCGTGTCTGTCTTTCAATGCGACAACACTCGGGGGGCGGGGACCTCCCCTGTCGCTCTGGCAGCGAGGGAACCCCCCCACCCCTCCTTCTATTTCGTCTTTCCTCTTTGGTTTGGTCGGGTGTTCAGGACCGGGAATGACCAGCGCCCGTTTTGTCCGTATAAGTGTTTCTATTTTACTTTGCCCCGCCCCCACCCACCCTCCCTATTTTTTGTGCATTCTTTTCTCTCTTTGTTCTTCTTGTCACCTCGATCCCACCACGACTGCCCATGTCTCTGTGCCGCTGCCCCTTTCCGCTTTTGGCGAAAAGGAGTAGTTCCTCGGCCCGTTTTTTTTTTTCGTTTTCGTTTTTCATCCATCACCGACGCACTGGATGCGCCGGTTGCAAAACAAAGGATACAAGAAAATTGCCGATTTAGATATGTGCCATTGCTGCTTGTTTTCCTCTCGCTCAGTTACCAGACAGTGTGAGGGCTGTTGTGATGGACTACGTCGGGCCGACGCTACTTTTTGTCGGCAACCTGTGGAACAACCAGCCAAACCCTTAACCCATAGTCGGAATAATTCGAAGTTCGACTCCGAAGACCTGTCTGGTTGGAACCGTCAATTGTTCGTCATACACCCTCATGGATTTCCAGATGACACTCTATTCAAATGACAATATTGCTTAGGAATAGAGGAATGAATCCCACAGACGAACCATGCTTGCAACTACGACAGAGAAAAAGACCTCCGCCTGCTGGAGAAGAAACGAAAGGGCAAAACAGAAGAAAAGAAAAAAGTGAGCGACGGGAGACCGACAAATACAAACGAAAGCACGGCACTGGCAGAGACGTCTGGACCGGGGGACGACAACATCTTGCACGATAAAAGAAGAGAGGAAAGAAAAATGACCTTCCAAAACCAAATACACAACATGACGAAATCACAGGAGCAACATGGAGAAAAAAAAAAACGGATACGAGTGAGCAAAGCATTGTACCGCCTAAAACTTCATCGGCTCAATGCCTGCCGTCACGAGCTGGGCGTTGGCAACGAGCAGCATCGTCTTGGCGCGCTCGAGCTCCTCCTCGAGCGCCTTCACCTTGGCCAGCGCCACATCGCGCAAGGCGGTGGCAGCCGCCGCATCCTTCTGCAGCTGCTCCTGCTCCGCCAACCGCCGCAGTCGCGAGCGACGAGCAGCCTCGGTGTTGCGCTCGCGCTTGCGGTCCAGCATGGCCTGGACCTCCGCGGGGGCGTCGGAGCGGTCCTTGCGCTTGCGGCCGACCTTCATCTTTGGGCGGAGCTCGCCGTCGGGACCGCGAATGAGCGGGGTCGAGGGCTCCGCGGAGTCGGCGCGAGTTTCTGTCGAGTCGGTCAGCGGCCCGGCAACCTCGGCGAGGAGCGCCGAGAAGCCGTCGTCGTTAGATGGGCCGGGGCCGAACGAGTGCAGCAGGGCGGCGGCCTCGGGCGAGAACGAGGCCCTGGACGATAAGGCGGGGGAGAAGCTCGACAGCGCGGACAGCGCGGGCGACGCCGAGACCGTGCGGGAGGGGAGTCGGATAGCACGAGTCGCGGGTGTTGGTGGGGCCATTAGGGGCGTCATCAAGGGAGTGGAGAGGATCGACGACGACGAAGTAGCAGTAGCGGTAGTGACAGCCGCAGCGGAGCCACGCAGCTGCGACCGCAAGCGTTCCACGGCAGGCACCAGGTGCGGGACTTGGGCGTGCATCTGGCGCTCGACGGCCGCCAGGAGCTGGGCCGCAACATCGGGGGTCAGCGCAACCTTCGGGTCGAGAGGAAAGTTGCGGAGCGGCTCCTGAGGGGGTGTGGGTAGCAGCGACTGGGTGGGAGCCCGCTTCACGCGCTTGGGAGCCGGGGCAGGCTCTACAAAGGGCGAGAAGAGGGGAGCGTCGGCGTTGTTCGACTCGGCACGCGGGACGAACGAGTCGAACAGGGTGGTGGAAGTAACAGAGTCACCAAAGAGGGCCAAAACGTCCTCATCGGGTTCTCCGGTGAACTTCGACAGCTCATCTCCGTCATGGTCAGGTGCGTGGGACACAACGGGAGAGTCGCTGACTGCAGAGACGACGGAGGGAAGTCAGATTCGTGCAAAGGAGACTGGTTTCACACGGCAGCACAACGACTCACAGTTCAACAGGTCATCATAGCCAAGGGCGGGAGACAGCTCCTGCGTCTCCTCCCATAAATCAGCAAAGAAAGGGGTGTTGTTGGTCATGTTGGAATCGAGTGGTTCGAGTGCGCTCAGTGGTAGTAACTGTGTGGACTGACGGTCAATCGTGGCGGCAAAGTCGGGTTGGTGGTTCGTCCTTGACGTGGTTGGGCAAGTTGTCAACAACGGGGGCTCAGCAGGGGGTCTCTGAACGAATGTATCAACGAATGTATCTGGTTCTTGTTGTCGTTGTCGTTGTTGTTCGGACAGCAGAGGGGGTGCAATGGGGGAGCCATAGTAGGCAGGGAGTAGGGTTGAACGGGGGGGGGGAGGGATGCGTTGCTGGGGTTAAAGGGATCAAACTGGACGTTTGAGGTGGCAGTGGGGCTGGGTTTAAGGGGGATTGTTAGCAGGACATGATGGGCGATTGCAATAAGGTGAATTTTTTTTGGGTGCTCGCTGATGCTTCTTTTTGTTCCCGCCGCTGTCGTTGGTAATCCCCACTTTGGACTGGGACTGGGACAGACGAGGGAGGACAGAGACACAGACAGAGTCGTGATTCCGGTCCCTTCCACATCCCCCACGCACGCGACAAGCTCTGGAAGACGAATCATCGTCATTCATTCTTTGAAGTCTGTCTATTGGTAATCCAATCAAACACCAAAAAAATCGGAAAAACAACAACAACAACAACAAAAAAGAAGAAAGAAAGGAAGAAAGGAAGAAAGAAAGAATGAAAGAGTGAAAGAATGAAAGAAAGAAAGAAAGAAAGAAAGACGGACATCGAGCAGGCGCCTTTGTGGTCGGCGAATTTTGGGAAGTGAATCACCCCTTAATGTTGTTGATTGATGACTTGAGGATGTGCCGAGAGAGCCCAGTCCCCAGTGTGGGCCCAGCCTGCTCGTCCCGCTTTTTCCTGCAGCTTGACCTCCTCAAAAGCCTTGGCATCAGTTACTGCCCGCTGTGGGGTGAGGGGCGTGGGGCGTGGGGCGTGGGGCGTGGTTGTGGCCGGGCCGGGGAGGGAACGGGCAGCTGCGCCTCGCACCACCAGCAGCAGCAGCAGCACCAACCCTCTTCGATTTTGTATTCTTTTTCTTTTTTTTTTTTTTTTTTTTTTTTTTTTTTGTCTTTCTTTGCTCGGATGAGCGTTTTGTTAGGAAGAGGGCACGGCAGGCACGGGACCGTGTGAAAGGCACATCCATCCACGGGTAATGCTGCTTGCTGGCGGCTGCTGTGCTGCGAATATCCAAATTAGAAACCTTACGCATCTGCCCGAACTCCCGCCAGCTCACCCGGGCCTCCGCACACCGCCGAATGAGCTTCGACTCTGCTCACATCGCCAATTCTGTGATGCGTCCAACCCCCGCTTCAAAAACACCGACGAGGTTCTGGCCCACGCTTGAGGGACAGTGTTGGCTTCTGTTTTTATTGAGGAGGAGAGGATTTAAATTGGGAACAGAAATAGGAGCCGTGTTGGCGAGACGATGAGTGGACTGAAAGTGATTCGACCGCTCACTTGGTGGGAAAACTGATGAAGGCGGAGTCATCAAGACGTGCGAACATGCACAGTTGTTGCGGATCGATTCGATGGCAACTTTTGAAATGCCCTGGGCAAGGGAAATTCAAGCACTATGATCCGATCGTTGTTGATGTCCACCCACCTCCGAAATCGAGAGGCAGGGTCAGACCCCCCAAGTCAGCGGGCGACGGGGTGTTTCGCCGTCGTCGAAGACGCAATCGATACAAGCGATACGCGGGTCGCCCGCAGGACTCTCTCTGCCTTTGAAACCAGTTGCGTTTTCCGCCAGGGTATGGCGGAAGCCCATTTGCCAAACACGCTGATGTCGGGGCGGGCGAAGCGGAGATCTTGATATTAGTAGAAGGTATTTATTGCGCCACGCCGGTGGCGCAAGAGGGTTGAACTGAGCGATTACACCCGTCCTTTTTCAGAGTCCGCAGCGTGCCGGCAGCCCGAACCGGATTTCCTCAGCCCGCGCGCAATTCGAGCGACCAGTGGGTGTCTCGCGTTCTTAGCCCAGCCGCCCTTTCGAACGAACGAAATTGCACGGTGCTCCGCCCTCGCAAAGTGGGAATAAAAAGGACATTGAAGCTGTTTCCGACTGCTCACCAATAAAAAGAAAGGAAGGGAGAAAGGAAGAGAAACCAAACACACTCACCCTGAGACGATGCGCGCTGTCATCCTCGTGTTCACACTTCTGGCCGCGCTGGTCGCGTCCGCCGCCGTCGCCGCCGCCGCCGCCGACAGCCGTGACCAAGCACCGCTTGTCAAGCTGGTCCGCCGCAAGTATGGTCTAGAGTGCTGTTTGATCAGAGCATTACTCCTCCGGTTCACCTCCGCGCGCCTACCTGGCATCTGTTGGGCCTCTTTTCCCCTCTCGACAAATCCCCACCGCATTGCTCAGCGAGGTCACACGCTCACAACAATTCTCCTCCCCACACCGCCTTCCCCCCACCCAATAGGGCCCCCGAACGACCACGTACGTTGAATCCGCCTTATTTCAGATTTCTGTCCTCCCCGTTCCTGACAACCCCCTCTGTTCACTTCCACTCCAACGCAAAACGTTTCCCGTCCAGCAACGCCACCGAGGCCCCGGCCCCCACCTCGTCCGGCACCCGCCGCCCCGAGGCCTCCGCGCGTCGTTATTCGACCCGACTCGCCCCCACCGCGCGGACAGACGCCCAGCCCCCCGTTGTCGCCGACGAACTTGGCTCCGCCGCGACCGCGGTTCCGCGGCGCCAGCAGGGGTCGGCGATGACCTTGATGCTCGACGTGGAGGAGAGTGGGCTTTTGGAAACGTGGAGGAATATGAAAAGGCGGGCGGGGGGGAGGGGATATCGAGCTGGGCGCAGGCGTGGATTGGTTGGCAATACAAGCAATAAAGCGTTTCCGTCGAATTGTCGAGTCGAGCCGAATAGTTGACCCCAGTCCAACCTTGTCATAGCAAATATCAGGCAACTCCTGCTTGCGCTGATATGGCCGAGCTCGAGCGGGAGCACGTTCACGCCGTGTACGATGCCATCGCGCCGCACTTTTCCGCGACGCGGTACAAGGTATCTTCGATCGCCACGATGGCGATCCGATCCCATCCCGCGATCGAGGGATCGTGGACATTATTACGATTTTGGATAAGAGGGGGAGATGTGACCTTGCACCGAACAGTCGTTTACAATCGTCGCAAATCAATAACCTCCCCTCCCCCCCCCCCCCCCCCCAATTACACAGCCATGGCCCGTCGTCGACAACTTTCTCCGGTGCGCCGCTCAATTCTTGCTGTTTTTTCTTACATGACACAGCCATGCGCACCGACTCTTACCTGCTTTCCAACAAAAAAAAATAGCTCCCTCCCACTCGGCTCGCTCGGGGCCGACATCGGCTGCGGCAACGGCAAGTACATGGGCGTCAACAAGGACGTGATGATCCTCGGCTCCGATATGTACGAGACACCCCGTCCGCCGCTTCGGCCCCCTTTGCATCCCTACGCGGCACCGTGACACCCTAACCCTCCCTCGCCTTGAAACATACAGGAGCCGGAACCTCCTCCAAATCTGCCGCACCCGCGGCTTCGAGGCCCTCGTCGCCGACAACCTCTCCCTCCCGTACCGCACCGGCTCCTTCGTACGTCGCCCACTCCCTCTTTCGCCCCTCCGCTCACCGGCCCCCGCAAACAGGACTTCTCCATCTCGATCGCGGTGATCCACCACTTCTCGACCGCCTCGCGGCGCGCGTCCGCGCTGCGCGAGATCGCTCGGGTGCTGCGGTGCGGCGGGCGCGCGCTGGTGTTTGTGTGGGCGAAGGAGCAGGAAGGGAAGCGGCGGTTTGACGGGCAGGACGTGTTTGTGCCGTGGACGATGAACGCAAAGGTGTACGGGACGACGACGGCGGCGGCGGGTGCGGGGGCGGGGGCGGGCGGCGGGAACGATGCGGGCGAGGCGGGGCCGGCGGCGGGGGCGGGGGGGACGGAGGGGACCGTCGTGTACCAGAGGTGCGTACCGTTGTACTGTTTTACTATGTGCTGACTGGTCTTGTCTCTCCACCCCGTCGTTTCCAAAGGTACTACCACCTCTTTGTCAAGGGTGAGCTGGAGTCGCTGGTACACGAGGCCGGGGGGTTGAAGATTGAAGCAGCGGGGTATGACCGGGACAATTGGTACGTTGTTGTAGTGAAAGAGGACTAGAACTGCACGTGGGATTTTTTTTTCTTTATGCACCTTTCTTTCTTGAAAGACGACACATACACTGTAAGCACGTATGAATCCGTTGCAACGAGGTCGATCATACCTTAAAATTGTCCGCCCTTCCGTACCTGCCGCACATGATGTCAACCTTGAAAGGCGTTTTGTCCTGGCAAAAACCATTGTGCCTCAACCTGTAGTGTTGAATACCTCAAAACAGTCGAGTGTCCCCAGAGCCTGCACACAGGTGTGAGACTCTACTCACTCCTTTGACGCTGGGATCCAGGCCCTAGAGTGAAGGAAAGCAAATAATAGGCTAAAAAACTAATTTTATTGGGCAGTTGTCTAGGATGTGTTTCAACCCTAATACTTGCCTAATCCACAAAGTATCCCTACTGATCTGTCAAACAGGGGTCTCAAACACAAAGAATGAACATTCAGAGGGACAATCCTCTGAGGAATCGGTGCACACTGATTACTCGTGTGGCCACAGTCTGGTGTGAGGGGAAACAGGAGGGCACTCCCAAGGGCACAACACAACTGAAGAATAAAGAGGGAAAAGGGAAACAGGTGTTTTTATCACAGGAACCAAATCTCAATTGCAACGGGAGTGGTTAATAGCAATGGGACGGGCAGGGTGTGGCCTAGCGCCCCTCATCGCAGGGGGTGCTGTGGGAGACCTTGTCGCCAGCGATGAGGGGAAGAGAGAAAAGGAGTCGACTATATAGGGGTCAGAAGGCGGCCAGCAGGGAACTCTCACACAGAAACACCTCTGATTGTACACACACCCCACCAAGCTGTTATGAATCACCCTCTGGAAACCTCTGGAACCTTCTAGAACATTCCTTCGTGGAACCTTGTGGAACCTTCTGGAACCTTCTTTGCTTTCCTGACTTGTCTTGTTGTCATTGGTATCATTGGTATCATTGTATTACTAATTACTCTTTCTGGAACTTTCTTTCAATCTTGACAAGGAAGACTCTCAAAAGGTATAAAAGGGGGATGGGGGACCTGTCCCATCCCTCAAGTGAATTATTGTTTCCAATACACATGCTTGAGTGAACTCTCATCAAGCCTGCCATGGCAGGTTGGATAGGCCCACGCAGGCTTCCTTCAAAAGAGGGGAAAGAAAGAAAGGTTGGAGGGGTGCTAATAGTAGCGGAACAGATCTAATTCGTTATAAATGGCATTTATTAGTTGGGGTGGTTGTATAATATTAATGAGGCTACTTCTCCAAGGGCAGCTATTATATCGAGAGTGGCATTAGGAAAAAAAGAAAAAGAAAGGAAGGAAGAATGAAAAAGTAATGACAAGGAAGAAAAGATAACAGATAAGAAGCATTTACATCATTAGATACACATATAAACAAGAAGGGGCTCCAACGCTACATAGACATTTGGAACCAAGGAGCCAAATAGCTCTTCATTATCACAGAGATGATGATTCTAATTGTGTTAATTAGTGGCAATTCTTCGTTGCCAGACTAAAATGAAGTCTGCATAGTGGAGAAAATTATAATAATTAGAGAAACGACCGAAATCAATTTCACTTTCTAATAGGGTCATACTTCTCATATGAAAATATACATTTTGTTGTGCCAAATCATAGTAAAGTAAGAGCTGAGGAATAAAAACTATGACCAACAACTTATGTGAGATACTCAAGAATCTCATTGTAACTGAACCGTCACCGCAAAAGCAAAAAAAGGTCTAACCAAGGCACAGTTTAACCACTAACTGGTGCAATCGAAGCGCTAAACTGGACTTAATTAGAAAAACGTAGGAACCACAATGAAAACTGCACCTTACTCATGGTATGCATTGTGTTATCCTTATCCTGAATTCATCCCAACCGCACGCCCGTCGCGCAATTTCGCCAGATCCTGAAGCGCACTGCAGATAGGATAAGCCAAGATTGCAGTTTTATCCAACCATCCTAAAATTTTGTTGTCTGCACATGAAAATTTTCGGATTAGTTGTCAACACCACATTTAAGTCCGCCCGATGTGGGGGTCGAACCCACGACCTTAAGATGTACTCTCGAGCCTCCAGAGGCCCTTAAAAGTCTCACGCTCTACCAAACTGAGCTAACCGGGCTGTGGCTACTCTCAGAAGCTTTTATTCTTGATTTCCTAAAATCGTCTTCAAGCCTGCTTGCACTAGGTGGGTGAGTAGGTCTGATATTGGCACGTATTGGACCATTCCTGTGTGACTACACGTTATCTCAGACTGGTCCTTGGCTTCGCTGTGTTCTGCAAGCAATTATGAAAAGGACAACTTTGGCCCCCACTCGCCACAATTAAGGCTCTCGACAGACGGGCCCCTTCCTGTGGGTCCTTGGTGGTCCGTGCCGACGGACCGGTACACGGAACCCAGTTCCTGCGCACTAGACGGACCCTTTCCCGGACCGGACCCAACTTTTGAGGGGCGGAACGGCCTTTTTTTAAGGCCTCGGTCCGTGCTTGTTGGAGTTTGCACACATTACCTACACCTTTTAAGATCCTCTGACCTGTCTTCAAGAGTAACAATAAGTTAAGATGGCATAAGGGCTGATCCCAGTGTTATCTACACTTTTCTCAATCTCTGACACTGTACGAGTGCTTAGAGGTGGTTTCAATCACCAGTCTGGGTAGACCACGTCAGTGTGCTTCACTCTTGCAATTTGATAGGAATGATTACAGGAGCTTGACAGGGAGCCTGACTTACTTCTTTGAACACATAACTCCATGGAAGTTCTGGCCAAATCAGCGTGATGCAACAATGATGTCATGCCTGCCTCCTGACTCCTCAAAGTCTTAACTCTATCTCTCAGAGCTAAAAGGCTATCACCAAAGTCTGATTCCTGAGACCACCTGCAGTATAAAAGGGGGAGCCCCAGCAGCTCCAGAGAAACATCATCCCAGATCCTGATCACATCTGCCTGCTCTCTCTCTCTACCCTCGAATACAACAAACAAAAACCATTATTCTTATCTGAGTCAACATACCCTCTACCTTGACCTGCGAAGCTCTTCAAGTTCTACCTCGGGTCGATACCTTGTTTGTATAGGGCGCTTCGCTCTTACAAGAAAAGGGTGCGCTCTGCACTCTAAACAAGACCAATCTGTCTGAGAGCATCAGCTCTCCATCTACTTTGGCAACAAAGGGAGCTTCGCTCTTAACAAGAGAACTTCCACTCAGACTGACACGGCATCAAGTTCTGCGCCAAAATTGCATCACCGCTATGGGCATCTTGCATTGGGAATTATTGGCAATACTTTGCAGTTTGTGAATAAAGGGAAGAATACTATCATATCAAACGCACTTCGTTACCCCTGTATAACTTGTGATTTTGGGAAGATAAAGGCCAAGCCAATTTACTCGACAGACAATACTGTTATGAATCACCCTCTGGAAACCTCTGGAACCTTCTAGAACATTCCTTCATGGAACCTTCTGGAACCTTCTGGAACCTTCTAGAACATTCCTTCATGGAACCTTGTGGAACCTTCTGGAACCTTCTTTGCTTTCCTGACTTGTCTTGTTGTCATTGGTATCATTGGTATCATTGCATTACTAATTGCTCTTTCTGGAACTTTCTTGGAGTCTTGACAAGGAACACTCTCAAAAGGTATAAAAGGGGGATGGGGGACCTGTCCCATCCCTCAAGTGAATTATTGTTTCCAATACAATCATCACTCCTCTCAGTCCCTTGTCTGCCTTGTCCTGTCCTGCCATGTTCCTGACATCATAATTCACTTCACCCTCTCCTACTACTCTCTGCCATCATGTCTGACCCAAACAACACCTTCCCTGATGCAACTGCCTTCCAAGCCTTGATGGACCAATTACAAGCCCTTTCAAGACAGACACACCAACTTCAAGAACAAGTCCTTCACCAGCAGCACCAGCTTCAACAACAACTTCACCAACAAGAACATCAAGCTCTTCCCCTGCCAGCCAACCAAGCAAGAGAGCCCAAGGTTCCCAGCCCTGACAAGTTCACTGGGCTGGCCAAAGACCTTAGGAACTTTATGGCCACTGTGGAGAATGTCATCCTTCTCCAACCTTCAAGATTTCCCAGTGAGCAAGTCAAGGTTCTTTTCACAAGCACCCTCCTGTCTGGTCAAGCTCAATCATGGTACAGATCTCTCCCAAGCACACCCACCACCCTGCAAGAGCTCTGGGAGGGGCTGGAGGCTACCTTTGGTGACCCCTACGCATCTTGGACAGCAAGATCCAAGCTCAAGCATATCAAGCAAGGAAAGCAATCTTGTGTGGCCTACACCAACCAATTCAAGCAACTAGCCAGAGACTCTGGATACAATGATGCAGCTCTGATGGAGCTGTACCATGATGGTCTCCATGAGTCTATCCAAGACATGCTCTCCCAGTCTCTGCACATCCCTGAGACCTTGGAAGAGTACATTCTCCTTGCCATCAAGATTGACAACAGACTCTACTCCAAGAGGCTGAAGCAAAGACAAGTAGGAACTACATCAAGACCTACCCCAGTCCCTCAAGCTCTTACAGTTCCTGAACCCATGCAAGTGGATGCAGTTGAGACACTTCCTAAGGGTCCTCTGAGCCAAGAGGAGAAAACAAGGAGGGCCCAGCAGGGACTGTGTTTCTACTGTGGCTCCAAGGAACACGCTGTCAAGGACTGCCCAAGGAAGAAGCACCCAAACTCCCAGGTCCAGGCTCACTGAGGGGCAATTCCCTGGACCCTCCTCCAAGCTGCCCCTGTTTCATCACCACCACCAGCACCACAAACATCTCAGATTCCAAGCCCCACCAACTCACCATGGATGTCAAGATTCAACTCTCACCCAAGTCAACCATCACAACCAAGGCCCTTATCAACTCTGGATCATCCTGCAACATCATTGATGCCACCCTTGCCAAGTCTTGTGCCATTCCCACCATCAAGAAATCCACACCCCTCAAGGTCCACTTTGCCAATCATGCTCTGTTCAAGGAAATCAGCCATGAAACCAAGCTAAACCTCCACATCCAAGACTTTCCACCATCCATGGTCAACCTGGAAGTATTGGATCTTGGCTCACCCACATTCTCTGTCATCCTGGGATTACCATGGCTGCAAGCCCAGAACCCTGCCATTGATTGGGTCACTGGTCAAGTCCAACCTCCACCAATTGGAACAGTCACCCAAAACTCAAGTCAAGCCTCCAAGTCTCATGCTCTCAAGTCCCTGATTCAAGGTTCTCAGCCTAGTATCCAAGGTCAACGACAAATGACAGCTCCAGTATCAGCCTGCAGCTCACAGATCCCAGCCAAGATTCAAGTTTCACAGTTCACAGTTCATAGTCAAGATTCCAGGACAGCTCATAGAGCTCACAGTCATGGCCAAGTCTGTAGTTCACAGAACCCACAGTCAAAGATTCAAGTACCACAGTTCACAGTCCAAATTCAAGATTCAAGCTCCACAGCTCACAGTCTTTGCCAAGAACAGAACCCTCAGTCAAAGATTCAAGAATCACAGTTCCCAGTCAACAATTCAAGCCCCACTGCTGATGAGCACAGAAGGACAGACCTTGCACCTGAAGGGGGAGATGGTTTCACCACACCATCCAAGACACACCTTTCACTGCTTCCTGACAGTGTGTGGGCATATGCTATTTCCAAGGACCCCAAGCCTCACAAGATTCAAATCAGCCAAGAAGAGGAAAAACTTGAGATGCTCAAGACAAGGCATGATGCAGCAACAGCTGGACACCCAGGAGAGCACAAGACATATGAGCTTGTTTCCAGAGACTTCTACTGGCCAGGCATGAGGAAGTACATCAAGAACTATGTCAGCAGCTGTGAAACCTGTCAAAGAAACAAATCCAGCAGACACAAGCCCTATGGACTTCTGGAGCCCCTCCCAATTGCCATCAGCCCTTGGTCATCAATATCCATGGACTTCATTGTGAAACTGCCCCCATCCCATGGATTTGACTCTATCCTTGTTGTCATCTGCAGAAGGACAAAGTTGGCCCATTTCATCCCCTGCACTGAGAATATAGATGCACAAGGAACAGCAGACCTGTTTTTGCAGCACATATTCAGGCTCCATGGGCTGCCTCAGTCAATCGTCAGTGACAGAGGACCACAGTTCAGATCTCAATTTTGGAAAGCACTCACAGCAGCCCTTGGAATCAAGTCTCAACTGTCAACTGCTTATCACCCTCAGACTGATGGACAAACAGAAAGAACAAACCAGACTCTGGAGCAGTATTTGAGGTGCTATGTCAGCTATCAACAGGATGATTGGCCCACCCTCCTTCCACTGGCAGAATTTGCTCTCAACAATTCTCTCCACTCAAGCACCCAGCTATCTCCTTTCTTTGCAACCTATGGCTTCAATCCAAGAGGAGATCTTCTGGGACAAGAGACCCTATCCAATGTCCAAGCTCCTGCTGTGGCTTCACACTTGCATAAGCTCAAGATCATCAGCACCTTCCTGGACTCCACCCTGAAGCAAGCCCAAGAAGATGCCTCAAGATTCGCCAACACTCACAGAATGGACCATGACCTTGCTGTGGGTCAGCAAGTTTGGCTTCTGAGGAAGAACTTGCAGACCAAAAGACCAAGTCCCAAGCTAGACAACCTCAAGTTGGGTCCTTTCAAGATCTTGGAGCAAATCAATCCAGTCACCTTCAAGCTGGATCTCCCTGCATCCATGAAGATCCACCCAGTTTTCCATGTCAGCCTTTTGGAAAAGTTTGTGGCCAATTCTATTCCAGGCAGAGTTGTTCCTCCTCCTCCTCCAGTTGAGGTAGAAGGTGAAGAGGAATTTGAGGTTGAACAAATCTTGGATGCCAAGTGGTTTGGAAGGACACTCAAGTTCCTTGTTAAGTGGAAAGGTTACTCAGATGCTGACAACACCTGGGAACCTGAGTCAAACCTCACTCACTGCCAAGACCTTCTGCTCAAGTTCAAGACCAGGTACCCCACCAAGTTGCAGAAGAGGCCTAAAAGGGGGAGATGATGTTATGAATCACCCTCTGGAAACCTCTGGAACCTTCTAGAACATTCCTTCATGGAACCTTCTGGAACCTTCTGGAACCTTCTAGAACATTCCTTCATGGAACCTTGTGGAACCTTCTGGAACCTTCTTTGCTTTCCTGACTTGTCTTGTTGTCATTGGTATCATTGGTATCATTGCATTACTAATTGCTCTTTCTGGAACTTTCTTGGAGTCTTGACAAGGAACACTCTCAAAAGGTATAAAAGGGGGATGGGGGACCTGTCCCATCCCTCAAGTGAATTATTGTTTCCAATACAATCATCACTCCTCTCAGTCCCTTGTCTGCCTTGTCCTGTCCTGCCATGTTCCTGACAAATACGAGCACGGAAGTACTCTCTCGGTTACACACCGACCTTGTCCAGATGCCGGTCCAGGGCAGAAGGAGAGAGAAGTTCTGGCAGATAGTCGTCAATGAATTCTCTCGATGGATAGACATAGAATTCTTGACGTCGAAGAAGCAAGCACCTGAGCGCTTCAAGAGAACTGTGGAACGCTTTGATCTACAACACAGTAAAAAGGTAGCCGCTATCTGCTGTGACGGTGGTGAACTTTACTCAGTGAACTCCTTCAAAGTTTGGGCATCCCAGCGAAGTCCACCCATCATGCTTGAACCCAGTCCTCCTTACACCAAGGAATTCAATGGACTGGTAGAACGGCAGATTGGAATAATAAAGGAGATGTCAGCGTGCATGTTACTGGAGTCGCGATTTCTGCACTCATTTCTACCCTACACCCTGCCCTATGCGGCATACATCAAAAACAGAGTTCTTCACAAAACCACAAAAGCTATACCCTACCAACGCTGGTTTGGCTCATTTCCTACACTCAACCATCTACGCACATTTGGTTGTTTGGCGATATTCAAAATGCCTAAGGAAAAACGCCTTATGACCTCATGGAAGGGAATGCTGGGAATCTTTTTGGGTTTCAAAGGAAATAGACTTGCAGTCCTCTATGACCTTGCAGGGCATATGATCACTGAGCAGTACCATGTGAAATTCCATGAAGATATCTTCCCAGGGTTAGACTGCAAATCAAAGACCTGTTTAAAGATTTGGGTTCCATCCGAGCAACTTCCAGTCCCCGACACCTCCCCTTTTCTTGATTCCAGACGTCTTTCCTTCTCCTGTGGCTTCTGTTTATGCACTGCTCTCCTCACCGTAGCCTGGGTGTAGAGGATGTGAGTTGGTTGGCCCCCAAGAAAGCTGCCTGTTGGGAAACCAATGGTACTCCACAGCCAGTGGGCCGTGCGGGTCCTAAACTGCATAACCACTTCCTATTGCATTCATAGGATGTGATTATTGCTGGATTCATGGCAGTGAGCTGGGCAGGAACAACAAACTGTCGTATTCTCTGTTCTCTGGGTTCCTCCCTTTTGATAATGGGAACCAATCTGTGCTCACGGAAGTATCAGACATTGCACAGAGACCATTGGTAGTTCCCAGGCGCAAGGCACTTGGGAGCGCCCGATGTGGGGGTCGAACCCACGACCTTAAGATGCCTTTCCAAGGCCCGCTGGAGCTCTAAAAGTCTCACGCTCTACCAAACTGAGCTAACCGGGCTGTGGACCCCTTCCAGGACCATTCAACATCATTCGTGACAATATTGACGAACTGTTAGCGATGCGATGGCCATGGGTGCAGCACCTGTTATGCAAAGCCTGCATAAGCATCTGAGGCTCCGACCAAAAGGGCGTTCGAAAGGTGGGAGCAGGGTCGGAGGCCAAGAAGTGAGGTCAGTCGCAGGTGCTGAGACGTGGAGAGTGGTTTTGTGAGATGTCTGCGATTTGGTCACTGGTTGGTACGTAGCGTACAGTGATCTCTCCAGTGGCTATGCCTTGTGGGAGGAAATGAGCACGTATGTCAATGTGTTTTGTGCGAACATGTGTGGGAGGGTTGAGCACCAAGTGCAATTGCAGGTTGATTGTCCACAAGGATTGGTAGTGGCCATTGTGCAGGGAGTTGCAACTTTGATAATATGGCTAGTAGCCATTGTGATTCTTGGAAGGCTTCAGAAAGTGAGTAGTATTCTGCTTCTGTGGAGGATAGCGAAACGCAATGTTGTTTGCGTGAGACCCAAGAGACAGTGTTTGCGATTTGGCAAAGATGCGCTGGGAACACCTCATGGCCAAACCTCGTTTTGATTTAGCCCCGCTGCAGATGGTGTGTACTGACCAAGCTGGAAAGATCAGTACACGTTCTCTTGACAGTTCCAACTACTTTGAAGTTATTGTCGACTACGCCACAGGCTATACTTGGGTCAACACTGTTGCTCGCACAGCAGGCGTCACTCAAAGGATAATTGATTGCATTGATTTTGAAGAGCAACTCTTCCCCACTCGTTGAACACTATTTGTACAGGCAGACAACCTCAGTCTTAACACTCAGCAATTTGAGGCCTACTGTATCAACCACCAACCTCCCATTGTCTTTCAGCCTTCTGTCCCTTATGTCAAGGAGGGTGATGGTGTTGCAGAAAATGCCATCAAGGTCATCACCCACATTCCTTCCTGTCTCCTGATCAAAGCCCAGCTTCCACGGTTCTTCTGGTCCTACGCAATACGCCATGCTTCATTCCTGTGCAATTGTGTGCAACACACTTGCACTGGTTGAATTCCATTTGAATATTACCAAGGCCGAAAACCCAACCTACGCCACCTTGGAATTTTTGGCTGCCTCATTGTCACACTCAACAATGAGTATACAGAACCTGCAAACTCACACAAGACCAAGTTTTCTCCTCAGTCCTCACTTGGACTCTTCTTGGGTTTCGACACAGACAGCTAGTCTATTGCCCTCAGCTATGACTTTACTGCACAGACCATTCTTTGGACGTGCTACTATAACTTGCATGAGCATGTCTTTCCTGGCCTTGTCCGCAGTGATGCTAAGCTTCAATCTCTTAGTTCTGATTTCTTAACTTCTCTCTCAGATGATTTTACGGATTTTCCTGAATCTGACGACTCTCCTTCTTTCAAGCCTGTCAAGCCACCACTGGACTCTTACCATCGATTATCCAACTCTCCTCCTGACAGTGCTCCCACCACTTGTACTCGACAGCAACTGCGCCAGGCTCCCAGGGGGGAAGGGGGGGGGGGGGGGGGGACAGCCACCATCATCATCAACAAACTCCTCAGATCAACCTCCAACTCTTCCCCAAGATATGGAAGACGATAATGACAGTGACGACTATGGTTGGAACCCTGACACATTCACTGTCGTCCTGGGCAAAGACGAAGGCGAACCTGAAGAGAGCCTAGCTCCAACGGCAGACTGCATAGCAGCATCCATCAACACTGAACCAGAACCTGTCATTGAATCACCACTTCCACCATCTGTCATTGTCAACATCAAAGATGCACCAACTGGACTTCACAAACCACTTGCAAATTGAACAATCATCACTTGCCATCCGTTGCAACTCTACCTTGCATCAGTCAAACCAGAACCACACTTCCCAAAGTGCTTCCCTAAAGAACCAATCCACCAATCACACTCCCACCAGTGCCACATTCCCACACGGAGGCCCACGCATCAGACTACAACAAAGAATGAGCTTCACTCTCTCATGGACGAGCGCAAGGTCTGGGAATGGGCAATTCTCCGTCCTGGCGAACGAGCAATGTTCTGCAAATGGGTTTATGCCTACAAGCTTGACCCCTTTGGCTGGAAGCGATGGAAAGCCCGTCTTGTCGCATGTGGAAACACCCAATGCAAAGGCATCAACTACACAGACACCTTTTCTCCGGTCGTCCAGATCCAGGCCATTCAACTGCTCATTGCAATCAGCCTTGCTTTTGACCTCGAGTACGACAGCATGGATGTCAACACAGCCTACCTGTACGCTTTTCTCAAAGAAGTCATCTACATGCACCACCAAAAGGCCACGAGAGATTCACTCCAGATGGAAAGAAACTTTCTGCAAACTCCTCAAGAGCCTCAATCAATCTGGGTGCAACTGGTTCCTGACCCTTCGCAAGTTCATCGTCGAGAAACTTGGCTTCAATCAATTTCTTGCTGAGCCCTGCCTCCTTCTTTTGAGAAGACCCTCAGCAGCAAACATTTGAACTCATCTTTTTTTTTTGTCAATGACATTAATGTCATTGCCTGTCCACAGCCCGGTTAGCTCAGTTTGGTAGAGCGTGAGACTTTTAGGGCTCGGAAAACGGCCGAGAAAGGCATCTTAAGGTCGTGGGTTCGACCCCCACATCGGGCGCTGTGATCGTGCAAAGGACGCAAGATATCGCCTTCTGTCTCTTGACTTACATAGTATTGTATGGTGGACGGTTATATGTCAAAGTTGTGCGCCAAAACAGAGCATTTTCACGTGAGTTTGGCGGGCATGTTGAAGCAAAATCCACGGTCTTTACGCAACAAGACGCTTCCGTCCCTTTGATTCCGCTCCCCGTCAACAAGAGCCAAGTGTACTTCATGAAATCATCAGATTCATACAGTTGTTTTTAAGCTTTGTGGTAAGGGTTCATCAGCTATGTTGTCGATTGCGCCCAAAGTTTGCGAGAGTGGGAATGTGGAAGAATCTCCTTCCACTCCTCTGGGCCACCCTGCAGAAATTGTTTGCGTTGTGAAAAAGTCAGCGTCGTTGTTTGACTTCTCTTTGGTTCAGCTGCCGACAAATCCTCTTGTGGATGATGTGATTGTTTGTGCAGATTTTTTTCTGCTGGCACTGATCTTTTGCGTGGAAAGAGGTTTGTGCAAAGTCTTAGGTGGAACTGGCTGGTTAGCAGCAAGAGGCACAAGACAAACCTGGATCTATTGTGACTGTCAGTTACTGTGCTACACAATGCCCATGGGGAGAGCAAGGCAGCTGCCTGCCAACACAGACCCAGTCACTGGCTTGTGCAGTTGACAATAACCAAGTGTTAAGTGGAACAGAAACTCTGTGAAACAGCTTTGCTTATTTCATCCAGTCCAAAAAGAGCAAATGCTGTTGCTTCAAGCAAGGAATTGAACGAGCTGGCTTCTGGTATGAAACAAAATTTAGAGGGCCAAGTGGCAAAAAGAGAGCATATGTCCTTGCAATCTGTCTTCAGTCCCTGATTCTTACATTGCTTCAGGAAGATTGGTAGAAGTACAAGGCTTATTTGCACTGTGCATACAAAGTGAAGAAGCATGAGATTGGAGTGCTGAAAGACCACATGCAGGTCGTTCAGGACTTCTTGAAATGCTGGTGTTTGGAGAGCTGGGCATCGAGGGCTGCAAGATAAGGGCAGATAAGATAGGACTGTTGGTGACAAAAAGGTACAAAAGACCACTTGTTTCTTATTTTTTCAACAAAAGCTTGACGCAGAAAAATTCGAACAACAAGTGAAACATGGAAGAGAGAAACAAACCCCTGGGTGCTTGTGAGTCAAAACTGTTTGCTGCAACCTCTGGTGTTCGTATTAATTCTCTACATTGTTGCAAAGGAGGCGGAACTGACTGGTTAGAAGCAAGAGGCACAAGACAGACCCGAACCTATTGTGACTGTCAGTTATTGTTCTCACAATGACCATGGGGAGAGCAAGCCACCCTTGCTCTGTTGACAAATACTCTAAGTATTAAGTGGAATGGAAGCCTGGTGTTAACAGCTTTCCTCCTCCTCTGCTCAAGCAGATACTATAGGCACGCTAGCAACTATTATAGCGTGCATATCATCATTATGTATCAAGTATTCATAACAGAGTTTTTTTTTCTTTCCCTCAAGTTGGGGAGAAGGACCACACAAACACACATCTCCACTTCATTCACTCCTTCCACTCACTCACTCAGAGTAGACTGTTTACACATCAGTGTGCAAGCTATCTCGACCTGGGACCTGTCGATCTCATTGTATGTTTTGCTTCAGGTGGGAGGCAATCCAGAAGATGAAGGGTTTGAGTGGGTGGGGATGGAGTGAGCAGTCTTTCAACCCTTTGGTGGACGACGTCGTTTTCGACGCATTCGTAGCGGTGGGTATTCCTAGATTTGCCGTCTTGTTCGTCCTTTTAATTGGCTTTTCTTCTGTTTGCATACCTTTTACTCTTCTCAGGCTCAACCAAAAGGCTCCAGTCCGATCTACAAAGACCTAAGGGCTCTTGGTTGCCCTGGCTATCCTGTGCTGAAGTCGATATTTGATAAAACTGCTGCAAGGGAACGTTTTGCAAAAAGCTCCTCAGGGAAGAGGGCAACTTCAGCACGCAGTCAAACTGCAAACGAGGCGGAAGCCGATGCCAGTGGAATGTCAGAGGCTCCAACGGACGTCACACTTTCTTTGAACGAAGAGGGCAACAGCAATGACAATGACAGCAGTGAGGACGAGACTGTTGACAAAATCCCGTTTGCCCTCAACACTGATCCAACAACACCCTCAGCAGCATCAACTCTGCCATCACCTGTACCAGCTCTAGCAACCGGCATCTCACAGAAACAAAGAGCTGCATCGCCTGACGAGTCCATTGGTGTTGGGATGCGGCCCAAGCAATTGCATTCCAAAGGCCAAGGATCAGTTTCACAAGCAACTATCGCATGGCTGGGCTCACTTGACAAGTTGGGACAATCGATTGCTGACCTAGCTGCAAACCCTATTCCTGCTCCTCCACCCTTACCCCCCATGCGACACTCGGCAGTAGTGATGCGGATGAACAACGTCATGGAAGCTGGCAGTCTGGTCAATTCTCTGGTTTGATCAGATGATGTCGACTCTCTGAATGAGTTCCTTCGTTAGACATTTTTGTTGCGAGTGAGATTTTTGCAAGTAACCCAGTAAATGCCAACTTGTTTCTCTCGGTCCAAGATGATCGTGTTCGCGTGAGCTTCATCAAGCACTTGGTGAAGCAAAAGCAATGAAGTCATGGAGCTTTTTATTGATCAATAAAACTGGTCTCAACGCAAAGCACGAAAAGCGACATAATCATTCCACATCTGCGTGGCTATCTTGTCGCGAAAAGCCCCCACGGTCATCTGCACACCTTACTGTCATGAGTGCTTCCCTCCCATCCAGCCAGTGTGTACTGAAATCACATGTCAAACCAGCAGACAGCGAGCACATTCTGGCTGAGTGTACCCTTCCGATTCCGCCGAGCAAATTGATTGAGTTTCCAGAACGGCTGCAGAGACGTGTGATCCGTTGATCGCACCTGATGAAAGGGTTGGATTAAAAGGCAGATTATGACACAGTCAAATCAATGCAATCTTTGAAGTATGGGTAAAGTTTGCGATCTCTGAGGATCTCAGCAGGGGTAGTGGATCTGACTCCAATGGCAGAAAGTTTCAAGTAGCGTTTCTTCAAAGATACAAGCGTATGGATGACGCCCTTGAAGGAACGACTGACAGTGTCAGCACTTCGCTGGAAGCGCTTGCGGACAATCCTGGACGAAACGTTTCCAGAGCAAGTGTAAAGGAAAATCGCGAGCTGTTCATTGTGGGACATGTGACGAGTACTTGGGAGCTTCCCTGTCGCCACAAGAAGCTTTGTGAGACAGCTGTGACCATGGGTGGATCGCAGAGATTGGATCAGAGCGGGACAGGAACGACCTCAATGAGGTGAATGGGACTTAACTCAAACGTTTCTATGTCCATGCGAAGAGCATTGTGAATGCGATCCTTATTTATTTGTCCCCTGCAAAGCTCGTCCAACCAGTCTTGACTGCGCAACCTGGATGGGCATACAGCTGTCTTGCAAAACCACTGAGCCCACTGCAGAAAGATGTCGTGCTCCAACAAGTGGGAAGCGACCATGGCTGATGCAAGAACGATTATACAGCGGGATGCAGCCTTTCTAAACAAGGCGTGGTGTTGTAGCGGGTGGTGGTAGTACTTGTCGAGCTCTGTGTGTGCTTCTGACTCCTCATTGCTGTTGTCCATGATCGGAGGTCGGTGCTGAGCAGGCAGTCAAAACAACAGTCAAACGTCCCAAACAAAAGGCGATTCAGAGCGAAATACAGGTCCCCACCTGTTTTTCGATTCTGGCCTTTTTGCAGGAAGAAAAACAGCGGGGCCAAGCAGTTCATGCACAGCTCTGCCACCTGCCTGATTTGGATCTGGCGCTGAGCATTTTTTCCAATTTTATTATGTAGATCCACTCAGCGCCGAGTAGACTGGAGCAAAAGTGGCAAACAGACTCCAGCACTGG
This sequence comes from Zopfochytrium polystomum, assembly GCA_025765615.1. Taxonomy (NCBI): domain Eukaryota; kingdom Fungi; phylum Chytridiomycota; class Chytridiomycetes; order Chytridiales; family Chytridiaceae; genus Zopfochytrium; species Zopfochytrium polystomum. Next base: position 34,554 of record JAIVFJ010000077.1, read on the forward strand.
GCGACCCATGCAGGAAAGAGTGAATTGTAGCAGCAGAGAGACAAATCGTGATACAATACAGTTTTTCATTTAGGAGATTTAAGAACTTGTTTGTTTGTGGATTTGGAAGTCCTCCAATCCCACGCGCATAACAGTCTAGAACACGAATGAAAGTGAGCGCCACTGCCGCAAAGTGAAACAGTCTGCAAAGAGGGACACCCCTTGAGCCAGCTCAGCCTGATTTCGGCTACTGCAAAGCCAATCGGCTGCTGCAGTTCAAATTCATTTCTCACTCCACCACTCCCGCCAAAAATCCTTTCCTTGCCTATGTCAGCGTTTGAGTGGTTTACTCTCAAAGAGGGCCTCAGCAACAAAATAAGGCCTGTTGATGCACGGCAATCGCTAACAGTTGGTCAATCTTGTCACGAATGATGTTGAATGGTCCTGAAAGATGTCCACAGCCCGGTTAGCTCAGTTTGGTAGAGCGTGAGACTTTTAGGGCTCTGGCGGGCCTTGGAAAGGCATCTTAAGGTCGTGGGTTCGACCCCCACATCGGGCGCTGTGATCGTGCAAGGGAGGCTAGATATGGCCATCTGTAAGTTGACTTACATATTATTGTATGGTGGGGAGGGTTATATGTCAAAGTTGTTTGCCAAAATAGAGCATTTTCACGTGAGTTTGGCGGGCACGTTGAAGCAAAATCCACGGTCTTTACGCAACAAGACGCTTCCGTCCCTTTGATTCCGCTCCCCGTCAACAAGAGCCATGTGTTTGCGGGCAGAGCGGGGCGGGTAAGGTTTCAGATCGAGGCCACGGAACCGGTCTCTGAGGCAGAAACCTGCTCCGTTCCAGCTTCATACACTGTAAGCACGTATTAATCCTTTGCAACGAGGTCGATCATACCTTAAAATTGTCCGCCCTTCCGTACCTGCCGCACATGATGTCAGCCTTGAAAGGCGTTTCGTCCTGGCAAAAACCATTGTGCCTCAACCTGTAGTGTTGAATACCTCAACATAGTCGAGTGTCCCCAGAGCCTGCACACAGGTGTGAGACTATACTCACTCTGACGCTGGGATCCTGGCCCTAAAGTGAAGGAAAGCAAATAATAGGCTAAAACTAACTTTATTGGGCAGTTGTCTAGGAGGTGTTTCAACCCTAATACTTGCCTAATCCACAAAGCATCCTACTGATCTGTCAAACAGGGGTCTCAAACACAAAGAATGAACATTCAGAGGGACAATCCTCTGAGGAATTGGTGCAGGAGCACTGATTACTCGCGTGGCCACAGTCTGGTGCGGGGGAAACAGGAGGGCACTCCCAAGGGCACAACACAACTGCAGAATAAAGAGAGAGAATATGGAAACGGGGGCCCATATCTCAGGAACCTAATCTCCAATACAACAGGAGTGGTTAGTAGCGACGGGATGGAAAGGGCGCGACCTAGCGCCCCTTGTCGCGTACGGTGCTGCAGGAGCCCACGTTGTTGCCAGCAACGGGGGGGAGAGAGAGAAGGGAGTTGACCATGTAGGGGTCAGAAGGTCGCCAGCAGGGAACTCGCACGCGGAAACACCTCCGATTGTACACAGGCTGTGTCAGTGCGATCACTCAACCAACAGGCTTTATTGCGTCACACTCATACTCACGTATCTCACTCTCACATCAATAGGACCGAGACAGGCACTATGTGAGGACAACAGGCTGTTGAGCCTGTGACCTCAAATAAATTAAGTGTACACCCACTTTTTAACTGGTAATTGTGAGGATAACCACCCTGTCTTGACCTGTGGTTTGCTGGCAAAATGTGACTAGGCTTGGATTCCTACTCTCTTATTATTTATTGGGTTTACATACACCCTCCAACTGGCTCCATATGTCTGCCTCTGAGCTCTACTTATTATTATTATTTATTTTTGCTGAAGTTGTAGACAGAAGCTGATACAAGGCTCCCTTGCTCAGTGGTTAGAGTGCTCCCTTCAATTGGGAAGGTGCCAAGTTTGAGACAGCTAGTTGATAGACTGAGCAGAAATGCAAAGTCCTGCTATGCCTGGATAATGGCCCATCACTTTTGGAAATGACTTAGGACTGAAACACTTGTGTGTGAGAAGAGCTAAGTCCTGATGGACAGAGTTAACAATATGATGACAGAGCTCTACCACCTGCTACCATGATGTAATGCCTCATAAAAGGGGTATGAGATCACAGGGTTTTTCCTTATCTTTTCATTGGTAACTTTTACTTATTTTTTTTTCAATTAGTAATTTATCCTGTTTTTCCTGTTTTTCCTGTTTTCTCTTTTATTTATTCCTTGTTGTCTCTGTCTCACACATCATAACAACAGCCTAATGGCATACTCACTGGTGTAGAAGGAATGTGGTGTCTCAACCTCCCTCCTGCTCTCAACTCTAAGTCATCAGTGAACCATCTTGCCTCTGTTGGTGATGGAGTTCTACCTATGATGGAGTTTCTGGCAGCAAGTGTAGCTTGTGCAAATACATATCAAGCCTGCAACAGCTGATTGGAGAGGCCGATGCAGGCTTCCATTAAAAGAGGGGAAAGAAAGGTACAGAAGGCTGCTTATAGTAGCAGTACAAATCAAAATTCTTAGAGATGGCATTTATTGGTTGGTTGTATAAAAAGAGATTAATGAGACTGCTTCTCCAAGGGCATCTATTTATATGGAGAGTGGCATTTGGAAGAAGACAAAGAAAAGAAAAAAAAAGAAAGAAAGGAATAAATGTTTGAAGAAAAATGAAAAGAAGGAAGAATGAAATTAATGACAAGGCAAACTGACAAGGAAGAAAGATAGGAGATAAGAAGCATTCACATGATTACATACATGTATAAACTAGAGGGGGCTCCAAGGCGACATAGACCCATTTGCAACCAAGGTGTCAAACAGCGCTTTCATTATCACAAAGATAATGATTCTAATTGCGCTAATAAATGGAAATTCTTTGTTACAAGACTAAAATAAAGTCTACTTAGTGGAAACAATCATAAATATAGAAACAACCGAACTAATAGGATCATACTTCTCATCTGAAATCATACAATGTGTTGTACCAAATCATAGTCAACTAAGAGCTGAAGAACCCAAACTGTGACCAGCACCTTATGTGAGATACTTGAGAATCTCATAGTTGACCTTGGGGACCACTGAGTAATGCTGCTTTGTTCACTGGGTCAGCAGGTGGCTCTGCGAAGTCTTCAGAGTCACAGTTGCAAGCTCCATAAACTTCAGGTAGTCGAACAGACCAGTTATGTCTGTGGAGGTGCTGTCATCAATCTTGCCCATATAATTTTGACTTGGAAAAGCTGTATTTGTTGTTCTTGAAACTTTGGTTTAGTATATGGACAGCAGAACAGAAACTTAGTTTTATGTCAATCTGATTGCGCATGTCAATAGGGGTGAGTTTCTGTGTTTGCTGTAGGGATGCGTAGTCCGTCTCGAATTTCTGCTGGAAGTTCACAATTTGTTCTTTCTCTCCAATGCAAAGCTTCTTGAACTCATCAATAATGTCAGGAACAGGGCAGGACAGGACAAGGCAGACAAGGAACTGAGAGGAGTGATGATTGTAGTGGAAACAATAATTCACTTGAGGGATGGGACAGGTCCCCCATCCCCCTTTTATACCTTTTGAGAATCTTCCTTGTCAAGACTCAAAGAAAGTTCCAGAAAGAGCAATTAGTAATACAATGATACCAATGATACCAATGACAACAAGACAAGTCAGGAAAGCAAAGAAGGTCCCAGAAGGTTCCACAAGGTTCCATGAAGGAATGTTCTAGAAGGTTCCAGAACGTTCCAGAAGGTTCCATGAAGGAATGTTCTAGAAGGTTCCGGAGGTTTCCAGAGGGTGATTCATAACAAATAAGGTTCGTGACCTGTGCAGGGTTGACATGGCTGACTTTGTGCTTGAGTTTGGCAAGGGCCTCAAAGACAAAGTAGATGCTGCTTATCTTTTGCTTGAGGTTTTAGTTCTGGGAGAGACTAAGGTAGGCCTGGCTTGGCGAGGGAGGTTCAAAACATATCCTTCGTCCATTTGCTGTCAGGATCAGCGGATAGGATAGGATAGGATAAAACTGGCTTGTTTGAAACTGTATCCTATCCCAACACTTCTTAACCATGTTGTAACCAGTGCAACTCAGCCTTAACTGTAATGCGAGATTTTCAATCAAATCTAGCCATAGCGTCTAGGAGAGGGGGAACCACAGCGTGGGCCTGATTATTGGACTCACACATTTGTAATTACACTCCCATTGGGGCATCAGCAAATGTGGAATACTCAATCACATCCAACCTCAACCAATTGTCAACTCTAAGTCATCAGCTTTCTAACTCCCTCCACCGTTGTACAACAATTGTATCTCATAGCATTCTGATGTCGCTACGCAACATCAACACCCTATCTTGCCTCCATCGGAGTTCTACCAACAATCATCGTCGCTAGGCGACGTCGCTCTCCTATCTTGCCTCCATTGTCGGTATCTGACGTCAGAGTTCTATCTAAGATCGATTTCGCTGTGTTACATCGGCGTTATGTCTACATCTGTCATCGCTATGCGAGGTCCGCGTTCTTAGTCAACACGCATTGTGTGGACAGGCAGAGGTTCTTTATGAACCCTTCTCAGCAAGAGTATGCTCAGGTGAACTCTCATCAAGCCTGCGATGGCTGGTTGGATAGGCCCACGCAGGCTTCCTTCAAAAAGAGGGGAAAGAAAGGTTGGAGGGGTGCTAATAGTAGCGGTACAAATCTAATTCGTTATAAATGGCATTTATTGGTTGGGTTGGTTGTATAATATTAATGAGGCTACTTCTCCAAGGGCAGCTATTATATGGAGAGTGGCATTAGGAAAAAAAGAAAAAGAAAGGAAGGAAGAATGAAAAAGTAATGACAAGGAAGAAAAGATAACAGATAAGAAGCATTTACATCATTAGATACACATATAAACAAGAAGGGGCTCCAAGGCTGCATAGACCCATTTGAAACCAAGGAGCCAAATAGCTCTTCATTATCACAGAGATGATGATTCTAAGTGTGTTAATTAGTGGTAATTCTTCGTTGCCAGTTAGAGAAACAACCGAAATCAATTCCACTTTCTAATAGGGTCATACTTCTCATATGAAAATATACATTTTGTTGTGCCAAATCATAGTAAAGTAAGAGCTGAGGAATAAAAACTATGACCAACAACTTATGTGAGATACTCAAGAATCTCATTGTAACTGAACCGTCACCGCAAAAGCTAAAAAAGGTCTAACCAAGGCACAGTTTAACCATTAACTGGCGCAATCGAAGCGCTAAACTGGACTTAATTAGACAAACGTTGTAACCGCAATGCAAACTGCGTGTTACTCATGATATGCATTGTATTATCCTTATCCTGAATGCATCCCAACCGCACGCCAGTCGAGCAATTTCGCCAGATCCTGAAGCGCACTGCAGATAAGATAAGCCAAGATTGCAGTTTTATCCAACCATCCATAAATTGTCGACACCTCATCCCAGTCCACCCGATGTGGGGGTCGACCCACGACCTTAAGATGTACTTTTGCGCCTCCAGAGGCTTAAAAGTCTCACGCTCTACCTAACTGAGCTAACCAGGTTATTACTTTGTGGGACAAAAAGCATAAATCAAAATTTTCTACCACTGCGTAACCTTAGCCCTGGCAACAAAATCTCGATCTTTTGCTCAATCTGTCTTAATATCATTACTTTTGCCTCAATTTATTGCAGGAAAACTAATTATCAGATACTGTTGTTTTATCATTTTGAAAAATGACCATAGACAGTGAGTAACTTTGTCCTTTACAGAGTGTACAGGGCTCATAGTATGTGGTGAAGTGCGAAGCAAGTAACTGACTATCAAGCCAGGCATTTCATATCTGGAGGATTTGTCTAATTTCGCAATGAAGGGGATGCATGTGACTGGGGTGTAGAGAGATGGTTGTCAGGTTGGTGAAAGTATGCCTGTCTCTTCACCTATCAGAGGTGAAGTAGTCTGTCTACAGAGGAGGCAGACAGGCAAGTAGTACCTGTCCCATGAAGAGATTGAAGTCCATCTTTGGTGTAGACAGGCGCATGGGACCTGTTGGAACCCTCTTGGTCTGCGTCAGCAAATGATTTTGCCAGGTGGAAGCGACTTTGCTGGGTGGAGTCAGAGCAGTGGACAGAGCCCACTGTGGGACGACTGCAGTGGACAGGGAAAAAGACAGACAATAAAGCACAAAATCCAATTGAGTAGACACAAGCGGACATAGTAAATGTAATGTTTGTCAAAGGTCCAGACATTACATAATAGCTCACTGGTTAGTGTGTGTAAGGCGTGCACTAAGTTCCAGGGTTTGAATTCCTGTTGGTGTTATGCTTTTGGCCGACTTGAGATGGATGCACGACCCTTTTTAGTGAGTCTGCAGAGGCGTCTTAGCTTCCTACTGTAATGCCTGGGCTGTGCAGTGCGTACCACACGAGAGCCTGTCCTGTTTCCAGTGCGGCTTCTGGGGGCCCTGTTTGGCGAGCGAGGTTCAAAAGATATCTTTCAGCGGTAGTCCAAACACTTTTTTGCCAGCTGGAAGCGACTTTGCTGGGTGGAGTCATAGCAGTGGACAGAGTCCATTGGGGACGACTGCAGCAGACAGGGAAAAGACAGACAATAAAGGACAAAATCCAATTGAGTAGACACACGTGGACATAGTAACCCTAACCCTGTTTGGCGAGCGAGGTTCAAAACATATCTTTCACCAAGTGTTTATGGTTTATGAAGTGGAAATCAACTCAAAGACTTAAGTCAAAGTCATGCCCCTGGGGCTGAAAACGTTTCGAGTCCAGTAAGACTTGAAAACAAAAATGTGACTGGATCAGCTGTAGCTTGACTCAACTCAATTGATGTGCAATGATTGATCAAAGAGTAGATCAGGCAATCCCAGTCTCTCCATCCATCTTGAACAGACATCCACCATTGTTCTGCGTATTCTGGGATGGTCTCACAATGGTCTCGTAAGGTCTGCCTGTGCGACCTCGCTCCATATCAATGTAGCCAAAGATTGAGTTTGATTGACTTCGTAACAAGCATCCTCTGCCTATGTAGGTCATGTTGAATATGGGGCCAGTTGGGCACTGCAATGCGGCTCTGTGAACGCACCTGACGGAAAGTGACAATCCAACCCGTTTAGAGGTCCAGTGACTGCCAACTTCACATTGGAGCATCTCACAGTGTATCTTCAGCCGATGAAGTAATCCAACCAAAATATTTGAAAAATAAAACTAACAGGATGGCAAAACTTGTCTCACCCGTTGCCCCTCCATTTCTCGCCATGATATGTGGATATTTCTCTAATTGACCAGCCGAAAAAATTCCTATTACCAACTGCCGTCAGGTTAGACGCTACAGCAGGCAGGACGCAATGACCGTTGGCGAGATTATGGTGCCGACGGCGCCGGCGGGCCTGAAGAAGGGCTGACGTAATACACGAAGCTGCCCAAAACTGGCTGCTATTTCACCTATCTTCGCTTGTCTTCGGGAATCGGCAGGAAGATGGCGCATGACATGTCGACCGAAAAAGGAAGTCTTCAAGCAACGCAGACGGTACTTTTCAAACAGCTGGCTGTGGCACCACCTCCAATGCGCAGCTCTCTTCACGCACACCGACTTCAACACTTGCGAAGGCCGCCCATCGCCTCCTTTGCCCAATAGTTCTTTTCGGCGTCTCAAAGGCTTGGCCGATCTTCTACTGTGGGACTTTGGAAATGTCAAATCTGTCCGTGCGCTATCCTCTGTTCCAGATCAGCCTCCGTGGTTGGGTCGCATACTTGCCCCCCCCCCCCCCCCCCCCCCGCAGAATGTGCGCATGGAAATGAACCACTTTGCTGAGCCTTGGTTTGAGCAAGCCTTCTCTGAAAGCCGCAGAACCAGCAGCATCACAAACGCTCATTCTGTCGATCGATTAGATGAGTACGCCCCAGCCCTAGATCCACCTTGAACCAACCAGCCAAGACGCTCCAATGAAAATGTTTCTGCCACTTGCGTCCATCCTGGAATATACTGCCCCCTTTGCATGGAGAAAGTGACTGTGGGGGACAGGCATGGACTCATGGAGGGCCTGTCTCTCACCCATTTTAGTATGCTGCTGGTTGCAGAGATGGGTGAAAAACGCTTTCCCAAATTTGCAAGACATCTTCTCAACAGCAAGGAGCAATCAGAGGATGCCCTTACACAGCTGTATTTGCCTGCTTCTGCTCTTTGCATTGATACGTAACACGCCTGGCTACCAGGCCTACAGCAGGAGCTGCAAGAGATTTTAATAAGGGGGGTCTAAAAGTCAAACTGCACTACCTGCTTGTTATGAATCACCCTCTGAAACCTCTGGAATCTTCTAGAACATTCCTTCAAAACTTTTCGATTCCAGTAAGACTTGAAAACAAAAATGTGACTGGATCAGCTGTAGTTTGACTCAACTCAAATGATGTGCAATGATTGATCAAAGAGAAGATCAGGCAATCCCAGTCTCTCCCTCCATCTTGAACAGACTTCCACCATTGTTCTGCGTATCTTGGATGGCCTCACAATGGTCTCCTAATGTCAGTAACAGGGCAGGACAGGACAAGGCAGACAAGGGACTGAGAGGAGTGATGATTGTATTGGAAACAATAATTCACTTGAGGGATGGGACAGGTCCCCCATCCCCCTTTTATACCTTTTGAGAATCTTCCTTGTCAAGACTCAAAGAAAGTTCCAGAAAGAGCAATTAGTAATACAATGATACCAATGATACCAATGACAACAAGACAAGTCAGGAAAGCAAAGAAGGTCCCAGAAGGTTCCACAAGGTTCCATGAAGGGTTGCTCTAGAAGGTTCCAGAACGTTCCAGAAGGTTCCATGAAGGAATGTTCTAGAAGGTTCCAGAGGTTTCCAGAGGGTGATTCATAACATCATCTCCCCCTTTTAGGCCTCTTCTGCAACTTGGTGGGGTACCTGGTCTTGAACTTGAGCAGAAGGTCTTGGCAGTGAGTGAGGTTTGACTCAGGTTCCCAGGTGTTGTCAGCATCTGAGTAACCTTTCCACTTAACAAGGAACTTGAGTGTCCTTCCAAACCACTTGGCATCCAAGATTTGTTCAACCTCAAATTCCTCTTCACCTTCTACCTCAACTGGAGGAGGAGGAGGAACAACTCTGCCTGGAATAGAATTGGCCACAAACTTTTCCAAAAGGCTGACATGGAAAACTGGGTGGATCTTCATGGATGCAGGGAGATCCAGCTTGAAGGTGACTGGATTGATTTGCTCCAAGATCTTGAAAGGACCCAACTTGAGGTTGTCTAGCTTGGGACTTGGTCTTTTGGTCTGCAAGTTCTTCCTCAGAAGCCAAACTTGCTGACCCACAGCAAGGTCATGGTCCATTCTGTGAGTGTTGGCGAATCTTGAGGCATCTTCTTGGGCTTGCTTCAGGGTGGAGTCCAGGAAGGTGCTGATGATCTTGAGCTTATGCAAGTGTGAAGCCACAGCAGGAGCTTGGACATTGGATAGGGTCTCTTGTCCCAGAAGATCTCCTCTTGGATTGAAGCCATAGGTTGCAAAGAAAGGAGATAGCTGGGTGCTTGAGTGGAGAGAATTGTTGAGAGCAAATTCTGCCAGTGGAAGGAGGGTGGGCCAATCATCCTGTTGATAGCTGACATAGCACCTCAAATACTGCTCCAGAGTCTGGTTTGTTCTTTCTGTTTGTCCATCAGTCTGAGGGTGATAAGCAGTTGACAGTTGAGACTTGATTCCAAGGGCTGCTGTGAGTGCTTTCCAAAATTGAGATCTGAACTGAGGTCCTCTGTCACTGATGATTGACTGAGGCAGCCCATGGAGCCTGAATATGTGCTGCAATTCAAAGAATCAACTGTGCATGCTGTACCAGTTGGCTCACTGATGGAGAGCCAAATACATTTCCCTGGTTCTATATTTACAGCTGCCGATCTCCATAATGAGGATGGCAGTCCTAAGATCTTTAAGGTCCAGTTATTAAATCTGCGCGACAAACCAGTGTCTCTAAAGAAAGGAACTTGTGTCGCCCATTTCCTTGATGTACCGCCTGATCCAGGATCTTACATCATTGACGTACCTGATACGCTCCATGAAGAGCCGGAACAACTACTGACTATGGTGAATATTGCCCATTGTCACAACCCAGCAGATACAGAATCTTTCCTCTCTGCCCTTCATGATGTAGACAAATCCTGTACATCTTTCTATCCCCGCTTCCCTGATGCAGGAAGAGGATATACGACACAAGGCTCAGTGGAGACCTTCCCCGATTCTATTGTACCGCCCTCTTTTGAAGAAATGGCTGAGATAGAATGTCTTTTTGAATCAGATTCAGAAGAAACACTTGTAAATGAGGACAATATTGAAGCTGTAGCTACTCCTGTAGCAGATATGCCTCGCCGTGATACAACACAAGGAGATAAATTGGAATATCTCCCACCTGAGTCCCAGATGACCGATGATGAGATCTGGGCCAAACTGAAAACAGAGCATATTGCTAAGACTTTTGGTGACGACGTTGTAGCTCGCCTCAAAAAATTAGTATATCGCTATATCGATATCTTCCGACCTGGTAAAATTACTGGAAAGAAGTTTCCACCGCCGCACGCTATCAAACTCCAAGAAGGTGCGCACATTCCTGCAAGTAACCCTTACCCTGAGGGCCTTGGCAGAACTGAAGTGTTACGCGAACATATTCAAAAAATGAAGGAAGCTAACGTGATTCGTGAAAGCAAATCCCCGTTTGCTGCTCCTGTTGTTTTAGCAAAGAAACCTGATGGCTCATGGCGTTTCTGTGCTGACTTTCGTAAAGTTAACAAAATCACCATCAAAGACCGCTATCCGCTCCCGCGAATAGAGGAGGTTTTTGATGCAATTAGTAATAAATATGTGTTCAGCGCTATGGATTTACTTAGTGGATTCTGGCAGATTCCTGTTGCTGAAGAAGACCGTCATAAGACTGCCTTCATTTCCTCACAAGGACTTCACGAGTTCAACGTTATGCCGTTTGGACTTTGTAACTGCCCTCCGACCTTTCAGAGAGCAATGGATCACGTCCTTGCTGGAATTAAGTGGTTATATTGTATGGTTTATGTCGACGATGTTGTAGTTTACTCAAACTCCATTGACGAACATTTCGTACACCTTGAAAGTGTTTTCTCCCGCTTCAGCGAATACAATCTTAAGCTGAAACCCTCTAAGTGCAACCTCTTTCACCTGGACCTCCCATTCCTTGGACACCGTATCTCCAAGGAAGGACTGCGTAAAGACCCCTCAAAGACTGTTAGCCTGGACGAGTACCCGACACCACGGACGCTTAACCAGCTGCAGCAGTTTCTTGGATTTGCGAATTACTTTAAGCGTTTTATCCAGAATTTCTCTGAGAAAGCTAAACCGCTGTATAATCTCCTTTCTGTGAAAGAACCCTTTTGTTTGGGCGCCCTTTCAGGAAGAAGCCTGCGACATGAGCTGAAACGAGATATCATTCTTGTGACTCCTGGTCCCAATGATAAGTTGCTCATTGAGTGTGATGCCTCTGGTTATGCCCTTGGTGCTGCACTCTATGTTGTGGACCCTGATGACCCACATAACCGTGAGAAACGGAAACCCGTTGGATTTGCATCAAGAGTTCTAAGTGACGCAGAAACACGCTATTGGACTCACGACCGTGAAGGACTTGCCATAGTATGGGCTGTCGACACGTTTGAACGATACATCTTCAACCGCCCTGTGATTATTGAAACTGATCACGCACCTCTCATCCAGCTGTTCAAGAAAGGACCTCTGACTGGCCGTTTTGCACGATGGGCCTATGCGCTTTCTGACTATGACATCGAACTTGTTCATGTGTCAGGAAAACAGAACGTCGTTGCTGATGCTCTCTCATGTGTTTTTCTTGGACCTGCTGCCTGTAAAGAGAAACGCTTAGTTTTCACTGATGAAGCTGCAACTCAGACAGATACCATTGAACCTGTGGTTCCCTCTGATAATGAAGACACAGCGAAAAAAGAGGTAGCCCCTGCTACCGACAATGAATTGAACCCTGAGACCAACATGTTGGACTCAGGAGATGAAGCTAAACCATTGCGCGAAGTATCTCTCTTTGACCCCACAATTCGGAAAGATATACTCCGCCACCATCTCCTACGACGGCATAAGCCTGCTGTAGTAGAAGTTTACGAACGGCCTAAATGGGTGCCTACCTTTAACATTTCCTCCTGGAATGTTAATGGCTTGTATTCCTGGCTTAGAGTCGCTCATAAATCTGGTGTCGCCTTTGCACAGCAAACGGACCCTGCGAAACGGTTTGAGGACTTCCTCAACTCCCAATCTTCCTGTATTGTTTGTTTGCAAGAAACCCGTCTTGGCCTAAAACGCCAGAAACTTGTTGACAAGTTATGCCAGATTAAAGGATGGAAGTGCTTGCTTTGCAATCCTCGAACTGGGAATAATGGCGTCGCCACCTTTTACCGTTCTGAATTGAACGGTAGAGAATTCACCTTCTTAGGGGACCCTCAACACACCAAAGAAGGACGTGTTGTTGTTCTACTTGTCGGACCCTTTGCAATCCTCAATGTTTATGCTCCAAGCAGCTTCGCGGATGAGACTGGATCCCGACAACCCTACAAGATGAATTTCCTTGAAGAAATTATGCAAAACTGTTCAGCCCTCCGACTGCAAGGATTTACCATCATTGTGGCTGGAGACTTGAACATTGCGCATACTGACCTTGATGTCGACCACTCTCTTCGCCTTCGCCTGAAGAGAGAGCATGCCACTTTCCCTGGCCTCTTAGAGAGCGAGAGACAGTGGTTTGACAGATTCTTAGCATCGGGCTATGTCGACGCGTTTCGACGTACATTCCCTTCATCCCGTGGACTTACTTGGACTATGAAGTCCTCCTGTTCGGGTGAATGGATCCCCCTGCTACGAGTAGATTATTTCCTTGTGAGTAACAACATTGACCCTTCTAGATATAGTGTCCAAATTCACACAGACCATCCCTCATTTGATGGACTTGCTATAAGCGATCATTATCGCATCGAGCTGCTTACAAACCTCAGCAATCTTGTGCCTACTGTTCCGACAGAACAGGAGATTACTGACGCCATCTCACCGCTTGATATGACAATTGATGTGCCTGGTGAAGATAGTGTACCAGCTGTTGACACAGACGCAACATTGGAAGCCCTACATGAGAGCTTCCCATCTGAGGTTCAAGTTTTAGATAACCCACAAGCTCTGAGTTATGTCCAGAACAAAGACCCTTACTTCGGACCTATCCTTCGCTTTAGAAGAGATGGTACTCTCCCTGAAGGTATTTCTCCTCGTACCATGACTCAGAGAGCAGCCATGATGGTGATACGACGCAGAGTTCTCCATGCTGTGAGAGACTCATACTCTTTCATGATGAAGAGGGCCCCGCTACGACTTGCCATATGTGTCCCTGACAATTTAAGGAGAGATGTCCTTAAACTTGTCCACAATGACCTCCTCTCTGGACACCTTGGTGCCAAGAAAGTATTTGATAATCTTGCTGAACGTTTCTACTGGCCAACAATGGGTAGAGACCTCCGCAACCATATTGCAAGTTGCGAAACTTGCCAGAAAAGCAAGCCAGTGCCCTCTCGATCTGGAGTTCTGCACCCCGTCCCCATCGGATTGTATCCCTGGGAACGTGTAGCTGTTGACTTTGCAGGTCCTTTCAAAAAGACTCCCGAAGGTTACCACTACATTATGATTGTGATAGATTACTTCACCCGTTGGGTTGAAGCAGTCCCCGTCACAGACATCACCGCAGAAACCACCGCACGCGCTTTAGTAGAGCAAGTGTTCTGCAGACATGGGGTTCCTGTTTTCCTTCACTCTGACAGAGGTCAGCCGTTTCCCAGCCACTTGCTTTCTGCCCTATGTAAAGCACTTGGAACCAAGAAAACCTTCTCGTCGCCACGATGGCCTCGAGCAAATGGTGCTGTAGAACGCTCCATTAAAAGTTTGAAGACTATGATTAGGTCTTTCATTGACCAGACGACCCACAATGACTGGCCGTCTGTTCTCCCATATGTCCTATTTGCATATAGGACCCACGTTCACCCGCTAACCGGAGAAACGCCGTTTTTCCTGATGCACCGACGAGACTGTCGACTCCCTATTGACATGTTTTCTGGAGTAGACAGAGATGATCCCCGATGGAAGGATGGAGGGTAAATCTGTGGTGGTGCCTCTAGGTTCCTGTCAATACATCTAGTCAAATCCAGGTCTCTCAAGGTGATATGAATGAGCTGGCTGGTCGGGTACTGCTGCAGAAATGGTCTCTCAGGTATGCCCCCTCCTCCCTGGTTGTTGGCTCCTGTGGCCTCTGGTGGGCCTGGTCTTCACTGGGTTCAGACCCTCTTTCTCTCAGATTAATGCCTGTGATGTCATGGTGCCACATTTGGGTGAGGGAGTGGGTGTTAACCTTCCTTGCTTCTAAGATAGGGAATTCCTCTGGCTTGGTGAAGCGGATGTCTGTGTCCTAGGAGGATGAAGTAAGAAGAGTCCCACTGTCTCCCACCCCTGTGTGCCCCCTCCTTGGATTGAGTTGGAACTTCTCCCTGGAGTGAGACAAGTTGTGTCTGGTTCTGTTAGGTGGAAAACAGTTCTGATTTAATTCAACAGACACCTCTGCACACTAACTGTTCCTTGTGTTTGCCCTCTGTGTCCAACCCCCTCCAACTTAGGGCTTGTCTTTGACAGAGAGGGAGCCTTGCTCCATGGTGGTGGCTCCAACAGACCAGGGTCTGGCCACTTTTTTTTTCCACTCTCTTGTCTTCTTCAGTTGGATTGGAGTGCTGCACTTAGTGCCGCTCCCTGGAGCTTGCTGCATCTTGCACCTCCAGCATTGTTACTGGATTTCCCGGTCCCCTTTGGCTTTGGCTTTTGCCTCCCATTGGGCCCACTCTGTGTCATGGACCAGAGAACCCTGCACATTCTTTGCTAGTGTGCCACCTTTTCACAGTTGTCTTTGGTCTGAGTGTGAGAGTCTTCTCTTTGTGTGTAATAAGAGAGTTTCTTTGTGTTTCTTGGGCTTCTTAAGACTCCAAAAACATTGTCCTGTCTAGTGACCCCTAGACATCTCCTTTTTGCCCTTTTTCACTTTTCAGGATTGGTATTTAGGCCATTGCTCTATTTGCCACCCATAGCCCAGGGTGAGGATTTAGAGAGCACAGTCTCACAAAGGTGTGTCTTGGATGGTGGGGTGAAACCATCTCCCCCTTCAGGTGCAAGGTCTGTTCTTCTTGACAGGGCATCAGCCACAGTGTTAAGGTGGCCAGGAGAATAGCACAGCTTAAAGTCATACTCAGAGAGCAGTTCAGCCCACCTGGCATGCCTCTGCTTGAGCAACCTCCTTGCCCTGAAGAAGGTGAGGTTCTTGTGATCAGAATAGACAGAGATGCCTTTAGAACCAGCCAAGTAGTATCTCCAGAATTTGAATGCTTCCACAATTGCAAGCAACTCCTTGGCATGGACTGTGTAGTTACACTCAGCACTTTTCAGCTTCCTGGAGTAATATGCCACTAGATGCAGAGGAGCAGAGGGGTCCTGAGAGCTTGGCTGGGACAGAACAGCACCGAGGGCATAGTCTGAGGCATCAGTTTCCAAGGTGAACGGAAGCAAGGGATCCACATGCTTAAGGAGTGGTGCACTTGTGGTTGCTGTCTTAAGAGCTTGCCAGGCTTGCTCTGCTGCTGGGGTCCATTCAAACTTGGTGGTCTTTTTGGTGAGATCAGTGAGAGGCTTGGCTATGGCAGAATAGTTGGCAATGAAGGTTCTGTAGAAGTTGCAAAACCCAAGGAAGCTTTGAACATCCTTGATGGAATTTGGAGCCTTCCATTCAAGAATAGTTTGGATCTTGTCTGGTGCCATGGAGATCCCTTTGTCAGACACAATGAACCCCAAAAACTCAATGGAGGTCTTGTGGAACTCACACTTCTCCAGCTTTGCATAGAGGTGATGCTGTCTGAGTCTCTCCAAGACAGTCTTGACATGTCCCATATGGCTTGCAGTGTCAGACGAAAATACCAGGATATCATCCAGGTAGACAATGACAAAAAGGTCCAGAATATCCCTGAAGATGTCATTCATCATGCCTTGGAAAATAGCTGGAGCATTGGTAAGTCCAAAGAGCATGACCAAGTACTCAAAGTGACCGTATTTGCATCTGAAGGCAGTCTTCCATTGATCCTGGGGCTTAATTCTGACCAAATTGTAGGCACCTCTGGTCACCTGACTTTTGTCTGAACCAATGTTGAACCAGGGCAGCTCACAGCAGCTCCAGGTCAGCTGACTTTTGTCTCTGTGTGCAACACCCTTTGTCTGCTGTGCAGAGACCTCTGTCCAGGCCTCTGGACACCCACTGGTTGAGTTGAAATGCCCCTGATGATTTCAAATCATTTTCTCTCTGTGGGGAGACCAATTGCTTGCACACAGGGCTCCACACAGAGCTTGGTTGATTTGAAATGGTCTGAATATTTCAAATCACCGTCCCTCTGTGAGAAGGGGTTTACAACACCTCCCCAGAGCAAAGTCCTGTCTGAAGCAGTTTGCAACTTGTTCAGATAGGCAAAACAGGAAAACTGGTTAACCTCTCTGGAGGAGTATAACTTGGGCAGAGTTTTCTTACTGAAAAAAAATACTCTCACTCCAATTTGCCAGTCCCTGTCTAAAACAAGCTCTCTTTACCCACTTGCCCTTGGTCGCTTGATACACTCACTCTCGTGTACAAGTCGTCGATTCAAACCTCTGTTATATCCTTTCTTTCTTTCTACCTCAACCCTTCCACCTTCTTGTGACGCCGCATTCTACACTGCAACTTCAACATTGGGCACTGCAATGCGGCTCTGTGAACGCACCTGATGGAAAGTGACAATCCAACCTGCGCTTGGAGCGATCACTTCGTCGCAAAGTCTTGGTCTAAGCCGCTTGGGCGGTAGAGGCCATCTCAGGCCAAGAGAAGAAAGAATGAAAATTGTACGAAAAGCCGCGGCACAAGAACCGTTCATTCTGCGATCAATCAAACGCTGCTGAGCTTGATATTCCAGGACGTCGTTGCCGAATTCTTAGTCGCATTGTGCTGCGCCGCGTGCAACGCTGACTGCAGCGGACTATGTCGCAGGTGTCGCGGCTGCTGCGTGGGCTGCTGCGACTGCGAGCTCCTCCGGTGCTAGTCGCACAATTGTGCGACCGATTGTTTGCGCGTTCCGTTGCTCCTGACCTCCGTCGCTCCTCGGCCTTTTCATTTTTTGGGCGTTGGCGTCCTTTCTGGTGCCAAAACATCAATAAAGTGTTCTCGACAACTGCTTAACTAACTGCGCGCATGACAACAGGTTCTGCTTCGATCGGGTGAATCGCAGCGCTAGAGTGGAGGAACCCCCTTAAACGCGATCCCGTTGCGGAAGGGTCCTATCGATTTAGGGGCCTCCGTGGGTGTTCTCTGGCGAGGTCATGCACGTAATAACCTGAGTACCGGTTTTGTTCTCGTTGGCAGCGGTGTGTGTGTGTGTTTGCGTGTGTGCAAAGAGCAAGGAGAGAGAGAAGTGGTGGCGTCACAGTGCTGTGTGTGAAGCCACTCTGCGTCGGGTCGGGCAGTGCGACGCGCGCAGTCATGGTGGGTTGGGGTTGGTGGTGGCTGGAGGGTCGGTCTGTCTGCCACCCATCCGTTTGTTCGTTTGTGGCAGTGCCTCCTGCCCAGCTCAGGCGCTTTCACCGCCGCCACTGCCGCCTTCAAAACCCAAGCTGCTCCCGCCCGCGCACCACCAACTCACCACCCCGCCAGGCGCTTTGCTTCCATCCCAACCGACGGAGCCGAACCCGGCCCCCACCCCAGCAGCAGCTTCAAGAACACACACACCACACACACACACACACACACACAGGCATACACCACCTGCTCCGCCCGCACCACGCATGCCGGCCCCGCACGGCCTCGTCGCAATCATCCTCGCGCCCTGCGCGCTTCTCCTCGGCCTGCTGGGCTGCTGCTGCGAGAGCTGCGCGGGCGACTGCTTGGTCGGACTGTGCTGCGTGTGCTGTGACTGCGACTGCAGCGGGCTGTGCGACGGGTGCTGCGACTGCGACTGCATAGCGCTGTGCGACGGCGGGTGCTGCGACTGCTGCGCGGGCAGCTGCGACGGGGGGGCGTGCAGCTGCGGGCCGCCGCAGCACTGCTCGACGCACAGTGTCGCGGCGGAATGTTTGCGCGGGGTGTGCGAAGGACTTCTCAAAGGGCTGTGCGATTGTAGGTGCAACTTTTGCTGCGACGGTTGCCCGCGGCGGCGGCGGCACGCTGAAGATGAAGAGTGGTCGAGAGATGCTGACGGCGGCGGCCGCGACGCGTACGGCGGGCAGGACGCAATGGCCGTTGGCGAGATTATGATGCTGACGGCGCCGGCGGGGCTGAAGAAGGGCTGAAGTAATACATGAAGCTGTCCAAAACTGGCTGATGTTTCACCTTTCTTCGCTTGTCTTTGCGAATCGGCAGGAAGACGGCGCATGACATGTCGACCGAAAAAGGAAGCCTTCAAGCAACGCAGACGGTACTTTTCAAACAGCTGGCTGTGGCACCACCTCCAATCCGCAGCTCTCTTCACGCACACCGTCTTCAACACTTGCGAAGGCCGCCCATCGCCTCCTTTGCCAAACAGTTCTTTTCATCGTCCGAAAGGCTTGGCCGATCTTCTACTGCGGGCCTTTGGAAATGTCAAATCTGTCCGCGTGCTATCCTCCGCTCCAGATCAGCCTCCGTGGTTGTGTCGCGTACTCTCAGAATGTGCGCTTGGAAGTGAACTACTTTGCTGAGCCTTCGTTTGAGCCAGCCCAGGCAGCTGTAGGCCTTCTCCGGAAAGCCGCGGAACCATCAGCATCACAAACGCTCATTCTGTCAATCAATTAGATGAGTACGCTCCAGCCCCCTGGATCCACTCCTCGAACCAACCAGCCAAGACCCTCCAATGAAAACGTTTCTGCCACTTGCGTCCATCCCGTCCCAAATCTTCTTAAGTGTATCCTAACCAGCGCGGCAGAACGGCAGAAAGAGCTCAACGAGGATGAATGTGATAGGCAGAGCTAGGACAGACTGTTGGCAAAAAAAATCCATTAATGCAGACACTCATGGAAAAATGAAGTGGGCTAATGCACTGTCTGCGCTTAGCTCAAAAAGGGGTGTAACAAATACAGCAGTGCACCAGTTGTGCGCTTGTGAGGCTGAGCATTTCGAATCCCTGCCTAGTTTTTGCATTAACCTACTTTGGACCACATGGATGAGAGCTCTGTCTTCACTCCACTGTCCAGTCATTGGTTGTGACATATGGCGAAATCCTGCATAATAGGCCCACTTCCAGCTCCCAGTGCCAAATCGAAGCATATGAGGAGTCAATTCTTTGAAATAATAATTAATTTATTTAGGCGATCCCTTTCTATCAGCCTGGTTAGCTCAGTTTGGTAGAGCGTGAGACTTTTAGGGCTTCGTGACCTATGAAAGGCATCTTAAGGTCGTGGGTTCGACCCCCACATCGGGCGTCCTTCCTCAATGTAATCACTCTACTCTGATTGAGTGATTGAAGTGGGGATGCTTGTTTGTGGGTGGGACCTTCTCCCCAACTTGGAGAGAAAGAGAAAAACTCTATGAATTATTGATACATAATGATGATATGCACACTGTAATAGTTGCTAGGCAAGTGTGACCATCACAGGGTCAAAACCCTCTCCTATATATCTGCTTGCTTGAGCAGAGGAGGAGGAAAACTGTTGACACTGGGTTTCTGTTCCACTTAATACTCGGAGTATTTGTCATCAGTGCAAGCCAGCGCCCAGGTCTGCATTGGCAGTGGCTCGCTCTCCCATGGGCACTGTGAGAACGATAACTGACAGTCGCAATAGGTTCAGGGCCGTCTTGTGCCTCTTGCTGCTAACCAGTCAGTTCCACCTAACACTGATTTCATCTAGCCCAAAACGAGCAAATGCTGTTGCTTCAAGCAAGGAATTGGACCAGCTGCCTTTGGGTATGAAACAAAATTAAGGGGGCTGAGTCGCAAAGAGAACATATGTTCGCACAATCTGTCTTTCAGTCCCTGATTCTTACATTGCTTCAGGAAGATTGGGAGAAGTACAAGGCTTATTTGCACTGTGCATACAAAGTGAAGAAGCATGAGATTGGAGTGCTGAAAGACCACATCCAGGTTGTTCAGGACTTCTTGAAATGTCGGCATTTGGAGAGCTGGGCATCCAGGGCTGCAAGATGAGGGCGATGAGGATGGGACTGCTGGTGACAAAAGGTGGAAAACACCACTTGTTTCTGCTTTTTCAACAAAAACTTGGAGACACAGAAATATTCAAACAACAAAGTGCAATATGCAACACAGTTTTTGCTTTTCAGTGTTCCCCAACAGCCCGGTTAGCTCAGTTTGGTAGAGCGTGAGACTTTTAAGGTTGCGATGGCCGTGAAAGACATCTTAAGGTCGTGGGTTCGACCCCCACATCGGGCGCCACGGCGTGTTTCCAGGGCCTGCTTTGTTTCGCGACATCCTGTCTCGTCATTTGGCCATTATTTGCCATCATCATCATTAGCTTGAGTCCACAGGAGTTCCTCTTGGCAGTGCTTCGGTATTCGTGGCTGCTATTCAGGCCTCCCTTGGTCCCGAATATCTGACAATTAAGAAAACCTTCATTTCGATGAGGTTTTTCTCTCGTCTGCCACATCCCTTTCGGCGCAGGGGTCGCTTATCGCCAGATTCCTGAACGTGTCTGTTCGGCGCCCATCCGATCCAGATGGAAATTAGCAAAATTGGAAATTGTGCTCAGTGCCAGACGCAAATCAGGGGCCGGCGGCGGAGCTGCAGAATCCGAAAAGGTTGGGATACCGCTCTTCGCTCTGAAATGCCTTTTGTTTGCCGCAGTTGCTTGGTTGTTTTGACGCTGCAAGATCCACACCATACACACACCACGTGCGTAAGACTGCCACACGTCTCCACGCAGGTGCTGCCTCCCAAATTCCAACCTGAGCCCTTTTGCAGGAAATCGAAGTAGTTCAATGGGTTTTCGAAACCAAAGTTCTTTGGGCAAGGTCGATTTTCAGTGAAACAGACAAACGTCCTTGTCAAGAAAACAATTTTTTGGCAAAAAAAAAGTAACAAATTGTGAAATCGA
Organism: Zopfochytrium polystomum; assembly: GCA_025765615.1. Taxonomy (NCBI): domain Eukaryota; kingdom Fungi; phylum Chytridiomycota; class Chytridiomycetes; order Chytridiales; family Chytridiaceae; genus Zopfochytrium; species Zopfochytrium polystomum. The sequence goes on from JAIVFJ010000077.1 coordinate 55,743, forward strand.
TTGTGCATTGGCCAATTTTGGCAGGCAGAGGAGTGGGGAAAGTGGGGGGGAAACTTCCCCGCCGGGGGGAGGACCCATCAAACAACCCAGCACGAAGACCCAGAAATGGAAGGAGGGAAAGACCCGACCCGAAAGCAACAGAAAAAAAAAGAAAGAAAAAAAAAAAAAAGAAAAGAAAACGACCCCCCTGCCCATCACCAACACGCGCTCTTCACGTCCCCCATGACCGCCTCCGCAACCCCACACAGCGGCGCAACCGCCGCATCATCGACCGCGCCGGCGTCGACGGCCCTGCGCAGGCTCGCAAGCGCCTTCACAACGTCCTCGCGGCGCGGGTCGGGGAGCCGGGCGGGGAGCGGTTTCCGGAACCCGCTGCCGTCTTCTCTGTTGTGGACGGAGGCTGCGACCATGGACTGGAGCAACGGGTACCAGCCGACGACGGCGCCGAGGAAGCGGCGGACGGTGGATAGGGCGACTTCGAGGGCGCGGTCTTTCGGGGGCGCGGCGGCGGCGGGCTGCGCGGGGAAAGCAGCAGCGGGCGGCGGCGGCGGTGGCGTTGGTCCAAAAATCTCGCCCACGAGCGGGTCCTCGGCTGCCGCCGCGGTCGCCGCGGTGGCCGGTCCACCTCCTCCGACGACGCGCGGGTTCCCGACGGGGTCGCTGAGCCTCGTCCCGGCGTCCCGGACTCTGTGCAACGGCCGCTGTTTCGCGTGTTTGCCGACGCACTTTCGGCACTCGTCAAAGTCCGGGCAGTCGAAGCAGTGGAATCGGGGCTGGGACCGGTGGATTTTGGTGTCGCAGCCGTCGCAGGTGAACTCGATGGGGCAGGGGCGCTGGAATCGTTTGAGGGCGGACTCGACGGCGGCGAGGGCGGCGCGGAGGTCGCGGTCCTCCTCGGGCGGGGGCGTCGAGGTGGAGAGCTGCTGGAGAGTGTTGGTGCGGGAGAGGAGAGCGAGCGGGGACTCGTATCCGTTGTTGGCGGCCGCGTCGTCGTCGTCCGCGTCGTCGTCGTCCTCGTACGGTGCAAAGCGCCGCCGTCGCTTGGCCGGCCCTTGCGGAGAAATCGAGCGCGACCGTCGCCGCTCCCGGTCCCTGTCGCGGCTCCTGTCCCTGTACGCACCGCCGCCGCCGCGTCCTCTGGTGCCGCCGCTGCCGCCGCGGCGCGACGCTTTTGTCGCTATTTGCACTCTTTTCTGCCAAACAAAGGCCGTCCTCAGTAAGGCCGACTCGCTGCGGTCGATAAAGAGGTGCTCCGGCGGGGCGGGCTGGCGGCTGGGGTCGATGGCGGGCAGGGCCGGGTCGACTTTGGCGCGGCCCAGGTAGGACGTGGCGCCGGACGGCGACGGCAGATTGAACGCGAACGACAGGTCGTCCTCCCATCGCGACCGGACGCGCGGGACCGCGACTGCGTTGTGCATGACGACGCCCGTGGCACCGCTGCCGGCGAGCACGCGGAGCCACTCGTGGCCCAGCAGCGCGCCGGCGAGCGGCTCCCGCGCGAGCGAGAGCGGCACGGGCGGCACGCCGCGCCACGGGTCGCGGTCGTCGTCGTCGCCGCCGCCGAAGCCGCCGTCCTCGACCTCGCGGACAAAGATCCTCAGGCGGTTCTCGGCGAGGGCCGCGGCGCCGCCGGGGACGCGGGCGGCGACGTACAGGAGGTAGGACTGGCCGGCGCGGACGGACTGCAGTACGGCGCCGGTGGCGTCGAGGTCGGACACGTCGACGGCGGCAAAGGACGGCGCCGCGTCGCCGGCGCCGCCGTTTGCCGCCCCGACGGCGACGACCTGGACGGCGTCGACGGAGGCGGGGCCGAGGGCCGGGTGGGTGTACGGGGCGGCGAGGCCTGCGACGCGGACGGCGACGTCGACGCGGCGGAGGGCGGCGACCCAGGCGGCGAAGCTGCGGCGGAAGACGCGGTCGGCGCCCTCGGAGCCCTCTGGCGGCACGGCGAGGGCGAGGAGGGCGCCGTCGGGGGCACCGATGACGGCGGCGAGGCGCGAGGCGGTGTGCTGGTCGACCCAGGCGCCGAAGCCGGTGACGCAGCCGCCGCGGACGGTCGTTGGGGCGAAGGAAGAGGAGGTATAGGAGGACTTGGACAAGGTGCTTGTGAGGGCGGAGGCGGTGCAGGAGGAGATGAGTGCGCGCATGGCGTCGAGCGCGGCGCGCGGGCCTCCGTTGTGGCCGCCATCAGTGTCAAAGTCGATGAAGGTTTTCACGACGAACGGCTGGCCGTTGGCGGGGTGATCCCCCGACAGGTGCAGGCGCGCTTCGGCGACGATGGAAGCGGCGTCTTTCTGCGCGGCTCGAGCCGGGACGTCAAAGGATGTGCCGCCCTGCGGCCGCTGCTGTAGAATCCACACGGCGTGCTTTGCAATGCTCCTTGCAGTTGATCGCTGCGGCTCCGTGTGCAGCTGGGCGATGGCTGGCTTGAACGCGTCGGCGGATGGCGCAGCAGAGTGGGTCAACGCCGTGGGACCCAACAGCTCGCCCGACAGGCGAGAGATGAAGCCGACGTCGACCGTGTCGATGCGGAAGGCGAGGGTTCTTTTTCCAATAACACGCGTGTCAAAGACAAACACGGCGTCCGCAAAGATGTCCGTGCTGCGAACGACGCCGGCGTTGACGAGAAGAGGGAGGGAAGAGACGCGCTTGAACAGGCGACGAAGATACAGCCTGTTGAAAGCGTCGCGGACGGTTGCGCCGTTGCACTCGGCTGCCGTGCTGCCGGAAGAGTCTGTCATCGTGAGGTTTAGAAGGAGCTGCGGGCGTCCCGTCGGACTCAGTTTCGTCTGTGCGGGTGCGACGGTGAGCTGGACGCGGAGAAGCTGCGGAGCGGGCGCGCAGGGAGTCGGGGAGGTGACGGTGAGGAGTTTTTCGTCAACGGCGGAGGCGGGCTGAAGGACGACGGCGTGCGAGGCCAGCGGAGGCGGCAAATCGGCGTCAGACATTGCGTCCCAGTCTGCGTCTGGGTTCCGAATGTTGAGCCAGAAGAGGAGGAGCGTCTTTTTCGGAGGGAGACTCGGAGCGGATCCGGCAAACGTGGGCACGCCGTTCTCGTCGGGGGCCAGGTGCGACGCCGCGACGACGATTCCGTCGTCGGGCCACTGACCGACGAGATCTTGGTACGCGGCAAAGTGGGCCTTTGGATCGAGGATCGTGGCCGAGGCGGGTGCGCGGAGGCGGAACGAGACGGACGCCATGCCGAACGGGTCGTCGAGGGGCGCCCACGGCAGCACTAGGGCGATGGGGCGCAGTTTCGCTTGGCCAATGTCGGATCCGGTCGGATCGACGCTCATGGCGTCGTAGCAGTACGTGGCCCTGGAGACGAACCGCATCTGCACGCGACCGCGGCGGCCGACGGGGCCGAGTTTGGCGTCGAACGAGTCGGCGCGGGAGGTGGCGAGGCCGGCGGACTGGCCCGAACCGGACTCGATGACGGCGGAGACGACGGCCTCTGCGGTGGCGGTGTAGGCGATCTTTGCGGTGATGTCCACCCACTGCATGCGGTCGGCGGAGAAGCTCTGGAAGCCCGTGGAGACGAGGACGAGCTCGATGCCGTCGCACAGCAGCGTCTTTGCGACCTTGAAGCTGACAGCCATCGACTCGTCCGGGTACGGGTTCTCAAACTCTTCGGTGAGGACGACCTGGAGGGCGCCGTCGTCGCCGAGGGAGAGGTCGTAGTCGACGGCGGAGGGGCTGAAGGCAGCGCGCGGCGGCGCCGTCGACCAGCCGACGGACGCGGCGGTCTGCAGGGCGACGATCGAGACGTCTTTCAGCTCGACGGCGTTGGGCGGTGACTGGTTGTCGCCAGGCATCGGGGCGACGAGGGAGTAGGTGGTGGTGGTGCTGGTGCTGGTGGTGACGGGCGCGTCGTCTTGGGGGGCACCGTCATCGTCCGCCGCCGCCACCACCACAGCGACGTCGGTCGAGGGGAAGAGGAACGACGCATCGGAAGTTGCCGACCCTGAAGGGGAGGAGGAGGAGTCGGCCGCAGGAGCAGCTGGCGCGGCGAAGAACAGTCGTTGTCGTGGTGGTTGCGCGGTTGCTGCTTTCCTCATACTGGATGTGTGTCGGGTGTGATTATGGGGTTGGTGGTTGATGGGGCCGTGCGATGCAGCAGCAGCAGTCGAACTACTTATACTGTGTCGTCCGACTGCGGAGGAGTCGTTTTCGTGTCGGGTGTGTGGCGGAGTCAGGCGACGCACTGTTGTTCCACACAAAAACAACCAGACCGTGATGACAAGTCACACACACACACAGTCATGTGCCCACGTCATTGTTTGTTCATGTGGAAACAAATTACGTGTGTCAACCGACTTTGCGCGCGCTTGTCCAGCCCGCCCGCCCGAACTAACAAACCAACCAACCAAGTTACCCAACACATCCGTTTCTTCGTGGACGGGAGGAAGGGTGGCTCGCTTGCAGCAGCGTGCTGCGCAACAGCAACTACAACTACAACTACAACTACAACTACAACAACAACAACAACAACAACAATAGCTCAACTGTACTCACCCGGATCTGGGGTATGGCCCATGGAGGACACAAGAGCTTGTAGACGCATTGACAAGAATGTCGTATGACGAGGGACGCATTTCTGGGCATCCACCGGAGGATCGTATTAGATTACGACGTTCAAGGGGGTGAGGGGCGGGGCTGTGGGTGGGTGACTCGCTGCCGAAAAGAAGAAAGAAAAAAAAAAGGAAAAAGAAGGCAGTGCTACGCGAAGCGCACGCTCGAAGGTGAGTGCGAAGACAGCTCGGACCAGGGACAGCAGCAGCGCGAGGGGTGGCGTAATGTGTGTGTGTGCGTGTGTGTGTGTGTGTAAGTGTTTGTGCGCGCGTGACTGAGATACGAGTGTGTGCAGGTAGGACCGAGCGAGAGAGAGAGAGAGAGAGAGTGAGAGAGCGAGAGTGAGAGAGAGGGTGAGAACGACCGCCCCGCCACAGATACCAGCCTTCGGGCGCAAGCGCGACAGAGAGAGAGACAGGCAGACAAAAGTGCGGGTCGCCCCCTCGATTACGTTTTTCAGGAGCAAACACAACAAAAACAAAACAATCAAAGAAGAGAAAGAAAAGTAGAAAGAGAAAAAGCATGTTGTAAATTGGAATTTTTTTTTTTCGAATAGGGGGTGGCACGGACGGACTGGCTGTCAAATGCCACCACACACACATCCAGAAAAAGAAAGTCTGTCTTCCTTCAAACGCGTCAGTCCCCGGAGGGAGGAGGAGGCCCTCGCCCGCGCAGCTCGGGACTGGTTTTTTTTTTCTTCTTTTTTTTTTCTCACGCTGCATGTCTGTCTGACGGTCAGTCTGTCTGACTGTCTGACTGTCTGGCTGTTTGTGTGTGTGTGTGTGTGTGTGTGCGTGTGTGTGTGTTGGTGTGCAACCTCCCCCCAACAACAACATCAACAACGGACGACGAAAGAAGAACAACAAAAACAAAAGGAGCAGATAAGGAGAAGCAGCCCCTTATATATATATATATATATATATATATTCATTTGATCTATCTATCCAGACCGCCCTCCACTCACTCACTCGGTCGTTCGTTTCACTCTTCCGCTCGCTTCGTGGTCTGTCGTCTGCTGCCGTCAGTCCTACATATTCGTCGTCGTCGTCGTCGTCTTTATCGCAGCAGCAGCAGCAGAAGCAGAAGCAAGCAGGCCGCCCCACCTCTCATCCACCCCGCCACGCCCACTCACCCACCAACCCAAATGCCCGACGACGACGCCACCGCCGCCGCCGCCGCCGCCGCGAGCCCCGGTGACTTTATCGCCGCAACCACCACCGAGCGGTCTCCCGCCGCCGACGAGCCCGCCGCCGCGGCCGGCTCTCCAGTCGGCTGGATGTACCGTCCCTTCCTGGTGACCGGCGGCGCGCGGTACTACTACGCGTCGCCGCTGGTGCAGCTGGTGATAGTGGCGTTCGTGTGCTTCCTGTGCCCGGGCATGTTCAACGCGCTGAACGGGCTCGGCGGCGGCGGGCAGGTCGACCAGACGGCCGCCGACAATGCAAACACGGCGCTGTACACGATGTTTGCCGTGTTTGGTGGGTGTCACGTGTTATTGGACGTGTGCCTGTGTGTGTGTGTGTGTGTGTGTGTGTGTGTGTGTGGCGAGAGAGTGAGGGCGAGTGTGTGGCAGTGGGGTGTGGGAGTCGGTGTATGAGTGTGAGAACGGGAAGTGTGTGTGTGTGTGTTTGGGAGTGTGTGAGATAGAGATGCGTGCGTGTGTGTCTGTTCGCCTTTCCAGTTTCCCCCTTTTTCGTCAGTTGTTTGTCTCCAAATTCTAACAACAAAAACAAAAAAAAAAAAACAAAAAAAAAAACAACAAAAAACAACAGGCTTCTTCAGCGGCACGATCGTCAACACGTTCGGCATCAAGGCGTCGCTCTCGTTCGGCGGCCTCGGCTACTGCGTCTACGTCGCGTCGTTTCTGTCCTACTCGCACACCGCCAACGACGGCTTTGTCGTCTTTGCGGGCGCCCTGCTCGGATGCTGCGCGGGCCTGCTCTGGGGCGCGCAGGGCACCATCATGATGTCGTACCCGGACGAGGCCGCAAAGGGCAGATACATTTCAATCTTTTGGATGATCTTTAACCTGGGCGCGGTCATTGGCGCGTTGGTACGTGTGTGGAATGCCTTTTTTTTTTTCTTTTAAGGTTTTGCGCTGTCACACGCGGATGCGCATTGGACGACAACAAACACATTCTCTCACACACTCACTCGCTCACATACGCACGAACAAATAAACACAGATCCCGCTAGCGCAGAACCTCAACAACACGGCCTCCAGCACCGTCTCGGACGGCACGTACGTCGGCTTCATCGTGCTGACGTTCCTCGGCGCGGTCCTCGCCTGGTGCCTGGTCGACGCCAAGCACGTGGTCCGCGACGACGGTTCGCACGTGATTCTCAAAAAGCACCCGACGGTGGCCAGCGAGCTGCTCGGTCTGTGGGAGACGATCACGTCCGAGCCGTTCATCCTGCTTCTCTTCCCCATGTTCTTCTCGAGCAACTGGTTCTACACGTACCAGTTCAACGCCATCAACGGGTCGTACTTCAACACGCGCACCCGCGCGCTCAACAACATCGCTTACTGGACGGCCCAGATCGTCGGCGCGGGGGCGCTGGGGTGGCTGCTGGACCTCGAGATCGGCGGCAAACCCGCGGCGCCGCGGCCGACGCGGGCGCGGTGGGCGTGGGCGGGGATGCTCGCGTTCACGATGGTGCTGTGGGGCGGGGGCTGGTCGTTCCAGAGCGGGTTCGACCGGGACACCGCGATCGTCGCGGCGGACTGGATGTCGAGCGGGTACGGCGGGCCGCTGGTGCTGTACATCCTGTACGGGGTGTACGACGCGGCGTGGCAGACGTTTGTGTACTGGCTGATGGGCAGCCTGACGAACAGCGGGCGCAAGCTGGCCAACTACGCCGGGTTCTACAAGGGCATCCAGTCGGCGGGCGCCGCGGTCATGTGGCGGCTGGACGCGCTCAAGATGTCGTTCAGGGGCGAGTTTTTCTCGTCGTGGTTCTTGCTCGTCGGCGCACTCGTCGTCGCGCTGCCCGTCGTCCTGACCAAAGTCAAGGAGCACGTGCCCGAGGCCGACGATATCAAGTTTTCCGGCGACGACACTTCCGACTCGGACACTCTCGATGTGGCTGCCTTGGAGTCCGTCAAGGTCCATGCAAAGTGAAGAGAGGGAGAGCTTGTGTGTGTGTGTGTGTGTGTGTGTGTGTGTGTGAGTGTGTGTGTGTGTGTGTGTGTGTGTGTGTGTGTGTGTGTGTGTGTGTGTGTGTGCGCGTGTGTGCCTGTTTGTGTATGAGGTTCAGATGACCGTGTCGAGTTGCCAGCCCCTCATTTGTAAAGGCTGGCGGCCAACGTTTTTTAGTTGCCGCAAACTTTCTCTACTGTCGAGGCGAGCTATCATTTCCGTCTGACACCACCCTCAACCCTTCCCCTTCGTTTCCAAAAAAAATTCCCCATGTTTTTTGGTTTGCAACTCTACTCACCCTGCTTCTCCCACCCTGGGCCTTGGTGTCTTTTCTTTCTCGATTTCCTCATCCTAGTGCTTTTCCAGCCCTGTTTTCCCTCCTATTCCTCTAAACCTGCTTTCGTCTCCTTAAAAAGACCCAAACGAAAAAAAAAGCACAAAAAAAAAAAAAAAAAAACTCACCCCCCAATTTCGTGCCCGTCGAAAGAAAACCCCATTGCAACACCCAAAATACTCCGTTCCATTTCTGAACACCCCTTTTGGCAAATACCACTTGATGCTGACGGCTAAGTTCCTGTTTTTCTTGCTTGCACATTGGGGGGGGGAGGGGGGAGTCGTCTTCTGTCTCACCACAGCGGAAGTGCGGGAGTGCGGTTAGGAAGGCGGTGGGATAGGATATGGTTTCGGTTTAAAAACGGCGAGTTAAGCTATTCCTTCCCGACCACGGGGGCCTTCCCTGAGGTGGACGGATTCGGACATGGGTGGTTTTGGGGATGGGTCAAAAAAAAGAAGAAAGAAAAAAAAAAGAAGAAGAAGAAAAGTTGGCGATTTTACGGTTTACAGGATTGGGTCTCCTCTGTTCCGCCCTCTACGCTTCGTCGTCTACTGCACGTGGATTCGTCCTTGGGTTTCGAACAGCGGCTTGACCGATTGCCTTTGGTTTGATTTTGGCAAGCGCCGTCCCTGCTGTGAAGTTGACTGAAATTTGCGTGACGTTTGCTTTACACGTAAACTAGAAACATTTCTCAAAAACCACATTTTCCTCTTTTTAAAGTGGGGCCAGTAGTGTTGCACATCAGCAGTTTTGCTTCGATGTGAGGATGTGAGGGGAGGAGCCCAGCAAGCCACAAGCTACTATTAGTTTTATTTCCAAAAAAAAAAAAAAAAATTAGCAAAAACGGCGTCAAAAACAGCGGTCCCGGATCTTCGTTTCCGCCGCCGCCCAGAGAAGCACACGCCTTTCCCCCCCCCCCCACTCCCCCCTTCGGCTTCCCTTCGCTCAGCACGCTGCGCCGCCCAGCCCGACCCCGTCAAACACCAGATGCGCCTTGGTGGACACCCACGGCGGGGTCGAGTTCGCGCAGCCGTCGTCCTCGGTCTCGCCAATCCCCTCGCAGGCGCCGACGACGCGGCCGGCTGCGTCGACCCACGCCTCGGCGGGGCGGTGGCGGAACCCGGCGGCGGCGGGGGGCAGGTGCGGGACGAGGTCGTTGTAGTTGACGGCGCGGACGGCGCGGGAGAAGCCGCGGGTCGCGACGCGGGCGGCGAAGGCGGCGTTGCCGACGCGCGGCTCGCCGACGGTCGCGAGGGCGACGCGGGAGGGCGGAAATGCGCCCGCCGGGGCGGAGACGGCGTCGAGCGCAGCGAGGGTGGCGATGGCGCCGCCGAGGCTGTGGCCGAGGAACAGGATCGGCAGGTCCGGGTGTTCGTTCGCGAGCGGGGCGATTGCGGCGCGGGTGGCGTCGCGGAGGGAGGCCCAGGCGGCGAGGAAGCCCGAGTGGATCTTGGCGTCGTCGGGGGCGTCGTCTTTGTCGTTTTCGGCGTCGCGGGGCAGGGGCAGGTCGATTTGGGCGGTGTTGAGGTTTTCGAGCCAGTTTTGGGCGTTTGCGGAGCCGCGGAAGGCGGCGACGACGGCGGCGAGGTCCGCGCTGACGGCGACCAGGGCTTGGGTGCCGAGGAGCGGGTTGGCGATGACGGTGATGTTGGCGGTGTTGGGAAGCTTTTTGCAGGCCGCGCAGGACCAGGTGGAGAGGACGGACGGGTTGCAGTAGGCCGCGGAGGCGAAGGTGATTTGCGTGGAGAGCGCGGCGCGGAGCGCCGGCGACAGGGGCGTGATGCGGGAGGCGGCGGAGGATATGGCGTCGGGGCTGATGTTGCCGGCGACGCGCCGCTGGTGGGCGACCTGGCGGGGTTGTGGGGGGACGGTGAGTCAGTCCATGTAGAAAAAAAGAAGAATGGAAAAACAAACAAGGCCCAGACTTTACCCTTCTCATCAACCCAGCTCGATTACCCGCGGCGCCCGCGTCTCCGCCGCCGGCCGCCGCCGCCGCTTCCAGGGCCGTCTGGTTGTTCCACCCCGTTCCGAACGTCAGCTCCAGGATCCGGTCCTCGCCGCCGATCAGCCCGTCGACAAACTCCCGCACACCGTCTGCGCGTTGGGCGGCGTCGTCGACCTTTGCCACGACGAGCTCATCGACCAGCGCCGCCGTCCTTGCCATGGCGTCGTCGTATCCGGGTGGCTTGGGTATCGACAGGCGGGCGTCGATCGGTGGCGGGTCGGAGGAGATGGAGGAAGAGAAGGAGGGCGAGGGGACCGGAACCGAGATTGTGGATTGCGGTGGGGTTTGTTCGCCGTTTGACCGGTTTTGAGCAGAGGTGGCGGTGGTCGGCTGTTCACTGCTCGTCTGGGTTTGCGCCAATGAGTTGGTGGCTAATGCGGTCCATAGCAGGAGGACCGTCAGCGCGCGATGCATTGTTGGAGCGAGTCTCGAGGAGGCCGTTGATCACAGCAAGAGCGGGAAGTTGAGAGCAAGGGAGTGAAAGTTTAGAGTAAAATAGTGGGATGCAGGATTTCGGTGAAGCTTCTGTGCAAGTGATATATGTATTCGACTCCTTCATGCTGTATTCTTTTTTTTTTATTGTTTGTTTTTTTTTTTGGCTTGTCTCGCGTGACACGAAGACGAACCTCCCTGGTCTTTTTTTGCAAATTTTGCCTTCTTCCATCGCGCTCGCGAAATTGGTTGCGGCCAGTCGCAAAAGAGACACACGACCTTTATCAAATTTTCTTTCGTTCTTTTTTGTTGATTCCAAAGATCGTCCGCGGTCGCCGCAGAGATACCAATGTTACGCCGCGCTCCAAGTTTAACCCTACCAGTAAACTAATCAAACAAAAAATACTGACCCACTGACCGACGCCGAACCATGCCACAGTAGTCCCATAAAAAGAAAAGTAAGGGTGTGATTTGGAAAATCAGTCCTCCAACAATCTCTCTTCTTTCCACTTGCCCCCCCCACATCCACGGATTCAGATCATCAAAAAAAAAGTCTCGGGATTTCGACCAGAACCGGGCCTCGTTTCGCTGAAAGCCGTGGGCCCGACTCAGCGGCGGTCCCGCCTGAGAAAAGCTGGAACGGAGCAAGTTTCTGCCTCAGAAACCAGTTCCATGGCCTCGATCTGAAACTATACCCGTCCCCGCTCTGCCCGCCAACACTTGGCTCTTGTTGACGAGGAGCGGAATCAAAGGGACGGAAGCGTCTTGTTGCGTAAAGACGGTGGATTTTGCTTCAACATGCCTGCCAAACTCACGTGAAAATGCTCTGTTTTGGCGCACAACTTTGACATATAACCCTCCCCACCATACAATAATATGTAAGTCAAGAGACAGATGGCCATATCTTGCGTCCCTTGCACGATCACAGCGCCCGATGTGGGGGTCGAACCCACGACCTTAAGATGCCTTTCCAAGGCCCGCCAGAGCCCTAAGAGTCTCACGCTCTACCAAACTGAGCTAACCGGGCTGTTGGTAAGCACTGAAAAGCAAAACTCTCACTTTCATTCGTGTTCTAGACTGTTATGCGCGTGGGATTGGAGGACTTCCAAATCCACAAACAAACAAGTTCTTAAATCTCCTAAATGAAAAACTGTATTGTATCACGATTTGTCTCTCTGCTGCTACAATTCACTCTTTCCTGCATGGGTCGCCCAGTGCTGGAGTCTGTTTGCGACTTTTGCTCCAGTCTGCTCGGCGCTGAGTGGATCTACATAATAAAATTGGAAAAAATGCTCAGCACCAGATCCAAATCGGGCAGGTGGCAGAGCTGTGCATGAACTGCTTGGCCCCGCTGTTTTTCTTCCTGCAAAAAGGCCAGAATCGAAAAACAGGTGGGGACCTGTATTTCGCTCTGAATCGCCTTTTGTTTGGGACATTTGACTGTTGTTTTGACTGCCTGCTCAGCACCGATCTCCAATCATGGACAACAGCAATGAGGAGTCAGAAGCACACACAGAGCTCGACAAGTACTACCACCACCCGCTACAACAACACCACGCCTTGTTTAGAAAGGCTGCATCCCGCTGTATAATCGTTCTTGCATCAGCCATGGTCGCTTCCCACTTGTTGGAGCACGACATCTTTCTGCAGTGGGCTCAGTGGTTTTGCAAGACAGCTGTATGCCCATCCAGGTTGCGCAGTCAAGACTGGTTGGACGAGCTTTGCAGGGGACAAATAAATAAGGATCGCATTCACAATGCTCTTCGCATGGACATAGAAACGTTTGAGTTAAGTCTCATTCACCTCATTGAGGTCGTTCCTGTCCCGCTCTGATCCAATCTCTGCGATCCACCCATGGTCACAGCTGTCTCACAAAGCTTCTTGTGGCGACAGGGAAGCTCCCAAGTACTCGTCACATGTCCCACAATGAACAGCTCGCGATTTTCCTTTACACTTGCTCTGGAAACGTTTCGTCCAGGATTGTCCGCAAGCGCTTCCAGCGAAGTGCTGACACTGTCAGTCGTTCCTTCAAGGGCGTCATCCATGCGCTTGTATCGCTGAAGAAACGCTACTTTAAACTTTCTGCCATTGGAGTCAGATCCACTACCCCTGCTGAGATCCTCAGAGATCGCAAACTTTACCCATACTTCAAAGATTGCATTGATTTGACTGTGTCATAATCTGCCTTTTAATCCAACCCTTTCATCAGGTGTGATCAACAGATCACACGTCTCTGCGGCCGTTCTGGAAACTCAATCAATTTGCTCGGCGGAATCAGAAGGGTACACTCAGCCAGAATGTGCTCGCTGTCTGCTGGTTTGACATGTGATTTCAGTACACACTGGCTGGATGGGAGGGAAGCACTCATGACAGTAAGGTGTGCAGATGACTGTGGGGGCTTTTCGCGACAAGATAGCCACGCAGATGTGGAATGATTATGTCGCTTTTCGTGCTTTGCGTTGAGACCAGTTTTATTGATCAATAAAAAGCTCCATGACTTCATTGCTTTTGCTTCACCAAGTGCTTGATGAAGCTCACGCGAACACGATCTTCTTGGACCGAGAGAAACAAGTCGGCATTTACTGGGTTACTTGCAAAAATCTCACTCGCAACAAAAATGTCCATACAAAGGAACTCATTCAGAGAGTCGACATCATCTGATCGAACCAGAGAATTGAGCAGACCGCCAGCTTCCATGACGTTGTTCATCCGCATCACTACTGCCGAGTGTCGCATGGGGGGTGAGGGTGGAGGAGCAGGAATAGGGTTTGCAGCTAGGTCAGCGATCGATTGTCCCAACTTGTCAAGTGAGCCCTGCCATGCGATAGTTACTTGTGAAACTGATCCTTGGCCTTTGGAATGCAATTGCTTGGGCCGCATCCCAACACCAATGGACTCGTCAGGCGATGCAGCTCTTTGTTTCTGTGAGATGCCGGTTGCTAGAGCTGGTACAGGTGATGGCAGAGTCGATGCTGCTGAGGGTGTTGTTGGATCAGTGTTGAGAGCAAACGGGATTTTGTCAACAGTCTCGTCCTCACTGCTGTCATTGTCATTGCTGTTGCCCTCTTCGTACAAAGAAAGTGTGACGTCCGTTGGAGCCTCTGACAATCCACTGGCATCGGCTTCCGCCTCGTTTGCAGTTTGACTGCGTGCTGAAGTTGCCCTCTTCCCTGAGGAGCTTTTTGCAAAACGTCCCCTTGCAGCAGTTTTATCAAATATCGACTTCAGCACGGGATAGCCAGGGCAACCAAGCCCTTGGGTCTTTGTAGATCGGACAGGAGCCTTTTGGTTGAGCCTGAGAAGAGTAAAAGGTATGCAAACAGAAGAAAAGCCAATTAGAAGGACGAACAAGAGGGCAAATCTTGGAATACCCACCACTACGAATGCGTCGAAAACGACGTCGTCGACCAAAGGTTTGAAAGACTGCTCACTCCATCCCCACCCACTCAAAACCCTTCATCTTCTGGATTGCCTCCCACCTGAAGCAAAACATACTATGAGATCGACAGATCCCAGGTCGAGATAGCTTGCACACTGATGTGTAAACAGTCTACTCTGAGTGAGTGAGTGGAAGGAGTGAATGATGTGGAGATGTGTGTTTGTGGGTGGTCCTTCTCCCCAACTTGAGGGAAAGAAAAAAAAACTCTGTTATGAATAATTGATGCATAATGATGATATGCACGCTATAATAGTTGCTAGCGTGACTGGCACAGGGCAAAAAACTCTCCTATAGTATCTGCTTGAGCAGAGGAGGAGGAAAACTGTTAACACCAGGCTTCCATTCCACTTAATACTTAGAGTATTTGTCAACAGAGCAAGGGTGGCTTGCTCTCCCCATGGTCATTGTGAGAACAATAACTGACAGTCAGAATAGGTTTGGGTCTGTGTTGTGCCTCTTGCTTCTAACCAGTCAGTTCCGCCTCCTTTGCAACACTGTAGAGAATTAATACGAGCACCAGAGGTTGCAGCAAACAGTTTTGACTCACAAGCACCCAGGGGTTTGTTTCTCTCTTCCATGTTTCACTTGTTGTTTGAATTTTTCTGCGTCAAGCTTTTGTTGGAAAAATCAGAAACAAGTGGTCTTTTGTACCTTTTTGTCACCAACAGTCCTATCTTATCTGCCCTTATCTTGCAGCCCTGGATGCCCAGCTCTCCAAACGCCGACATTTCAAGAAGTCCTGAACGACCTGCATGTGGTCTTTCAGCACTCCAATCTCATGCTTCTTCACTTTGTATGCACAGTGCAAATAAGCCTTGTACTTCTACCAATCTTCCTGAAGCAATGTAAGAATCAGGGACTGAAGACAGATTGCAAGGACATATGCTCTCTTTTTGCCACTTGGCCCTCTAAATTTTGTTTCATACCAGAAGCCAGCTGGTCCAATTCCTTGCTTGAAGCAACAGCATTTGCTCTTTTTGGACTCGATGAAATAAGCAAAGCTGTTTCACAGAGTTTCTGTTCCACTTAACACTTGGTTATTGTCAACTGCGCAAGCCAGTGCCTGGGTCTGTGTTGGCAGGCAGCTGCCTTGCTCTCCCCATGGGCATCGTGTAGCACAGTTACTGACAGTCACAATAGATCTGGGTCTGTCTTGTGCCTCTTGCTGCTAACCAGCCAGTTCCACCTAAGACTTTGCACAAACCTCTTTCCACGCAAAAGATCAGTGCCAGCAGAAAAAAATCTGCACAAGACAATCACATCATCCACAAGAGGATTTGTCGGCAGCTGAACCAAAGAGAAGTCAAACAACGACCCTGACTTTTTCACAACACAAACAATTTCTGCAGGGTGGCCCAGAGGAGTGGAAGGAGATTCTTCCACATTCCCACTCTCGCAAACTTTGGGCGCAATCGACAACACAGATGATGAACCCCTTACCACAAAGCTTAAAAACAACTGTTTGAATCTGATGATTTCATGAAGTACACTTGGCTCTTGTTGACGAGGAGCGGAATCAAAGGGACAGAAGCGTCTTGTTGCGTAAAGACGGTGGATTTTGCTTCAACATGCCCGCCAAACTCACGTGAAAATGCTCTGTTTTGGCGCACAACTTTGACATATAACCTCCCCACCATACAATAATATGTAAGTCAACTTACAGATGGCCATATCTAGGGTCCCTTGCACGATCACAGCGCCCGATGTGGGGGTCGAACCCACGACCTTAAGATGCCTTTCTCGGCCGTTCCCAGCCCTAAAAGTCTCACGCTCTACCAAACTGAGCTAACCGGGCTGTGGACAAGCAATGACATTAATGTGATCGACAAAAAACAACGATGATTTCAAATGTTTGCTGCTGAGGGTCTACTCAAAAGAAGAGGCAGGGCTCAGCAAGCGATTGATTGAAGCCAAGTTTCTCAGCGATGAACTTGCGAAGGGTCAGGAACCAGTTGCATCCAGATTGATGAAGTCCATAGAGGCTCTTGAGGAGTTTGCAGAAGGTTTCTTTCCATCTGGAGTGAATCTCTTGTGGCCTTTTGGTGAATGCATGTAGATGACTTCTTTGAGAAAAGCGTACAGGTAGGCTGTGTTGACATCCATGCTGTGGTACTCGAGGTCAAAAGCAAGGCTGATTGCAATGAGCAGTCAGATGGCCTGTATCTGGACAACAGGAGGAAAGGTGTCTGTGTAGTCGATGCCTTCGTGTTGGGTGTTTCCACATGCAACAAGACAGGCTTTCCATCGCTTCAGCCAGCCAAAGGTGTCTAGCTTGTAGGCATAAACCCATTTGCAGAACATTGCTCGTTCGCCAGGACGAAGAATTGCCCATTCCCAGACCTTGCGCTTGTCCATGAGAGAGTGAAGCTCCTCAAGCTCAGATGCAGTCCATTCTTCGTTGTAGTCTGATGCGTGGGCTTCCTTGTGGGAATGTGGCACTGGTGGGAGTTGTGATTGGTGGATTGGTTCTTTAGGGAAGCGCTTTGGGAAGCGTGGTTCTGGTTTGACTGATGCAAGGTAGAGTCGCAATGGATGGCAAGTGATTGTTCAAGTTGCAAGTGGTTTGCGAAGTCCAGTTGGTGCATCTTTGATGTTGACAATGACAGATGGTGGAAGTGGTGATTCAATGACCGGTTCTGGTTCAGTGTTGATGGATACTGCTATGCAGTCTGCCGTTGGAGCAAGGCTCTCTTCAGGTTCGCCTTCGTCTTCGCCCAGGATGACAGTGAATGTGTCAGGGTTCCAACCATAGTCGTCATTGTCATTATCATCTTCGATATCTTGGGGAAGAGTTGGAGGTTGATCTGAGGTGTTTGTTGATGATGATGGTGGCTTTCCCCCCCCCCCCCCCCCCCCCCCGGATGATGGTGGCTGTCCCCCCCCCCCGGGAGCCTCGCGCAGTTGCTGGCAAGTACAATTGGAGGGAGCACTGTCAGGAGGAGAGTTGGATAATCGACGGTAAGAGTCAAGTGGTGGCTTGACAGACTTGAAAGAAGGAGAGTCGTCAGATTCAGGAAAATCCTTAAAACCATCAGAGAGAGAAGTTAAGAAATCAGAATTAAGAGATTGAAGCTTTGCATCACTGCAGACAAGGCCAGGAAAGACATGCTCATGCAAGTTATAGTGGCACGTCCAAAGAATGGTCTGTGCAGTAAAGTCGTAGCTGAGGGCAATAGAATCTCTGTCTGCGTTGAAACCCAAGAAGAGTCCAAGTGAGGCCCAAGGAGAAAACTTGGTCTTGTGTGAGTTTGCAGGTTCTGTATACTCATTGTTGAGTATGAGAATGAGGCAGCCAAAAATTCCAAGGTGGCGTAGGTTGGGTTTTCGGCCTTGGTAATATTCAAATGGAATTCAACCAGTGCAAGTGTGTTGCACACAATTGCACAGGAATGAAGCATGGCGGATTGCGTAGGACCAGAAGAACCGTGAAAGCTGGGCTTCAATCAGGAGACAGGAAGCAATGTGGGTGATGACCTTGATGGCATTTTCTGCAACACCATCACCCTCCTTGACGTAAGGGACAGAAGGCTGAAAGACAATGGGAGGTTGGTGGTTGATACAGTAGGCCTCAAATTGCTGAGTGTTAAGACCGAGGTTGCCTGGCCGTACAAATAGTGTTTGACGAGTGGGGAAGAGTTGCTCTTCAAAATCAATGTGATCAATTATCCGTTGAGTGACACCTGCTGTGTGAGTGACAGTGTTGACCCAAGTATAGCTTGTGGTGTAGTCGACAATAACTTCAAAGTAGTTGGAACTGTCAAGAGAACGTGAACTGATCTTTCCAGTTTGGTAAGTACACAGCATCTGCAGCGGGGCTAAATCAAAATGAGGTTTGGCCATGAGGTGTTGCTGGCGCATCTTTGCCATATCGCAAATGAGGCAAGGCTCGCGTGTTGTTGGTGGTGGAGCAGAAGTACTGTCAACATCACCAGACTTGAGAGTGTTGCGAACTTGCTCTTGGTGGATGTGGCCAAAACGTCGGTGCCATAGGTTGCATGGAGTTGCTGGTGATCCATAGGCAATGGGCTCAACTGAAATTTTCCTCTGCGCAGCTGGGTGCTGGACTGGGATGAGATAGTAAAGGCTGTCACGTCGTTTGCCAATCTTGATGCCACGTTGTGATTCGAGTGTAGCAAGATCAAGAAGAAAGACAGAATCTTGAGTGAATAGCATCCCAGCAGTTGGGTCTTGGAGGACATGCGACACAGAGAGGAGCGGTTCCTTGAGTGATTGGACATGAAGCACATTGTGGAGCACCACATCAAAACCAGGAAAAGTGAGAATGACAGATCCAATTCCTTCGATGCGGCATTCATGGTCATCTGCTAGGCGGGCATGGTGTTTGGTTTCAAATCATTGGTACTCAGTGAATTGCTCCCGTTGTGGGATCATTGTGGGTACAGCTCCCTGCACAGAACTCGCACCCAGTGCCTTCAACTCTTCCAAGATGCTGATGGATTGAGGTAGCCTTTGGCTCCAGCCTATGGGTGACTCCTGGCTTGCGGCAGTCACGACAGTCCCTTCCATGTGGAAAATATATGCCTCGTAGTAACCACACCAGTAGCATGGCCTATCCCCACAACAAGGGGAGCACGAGTGGTTGCGGTTGCCATGGATGTTGTAACTCCTGTTGTCATTGTTCCTGTAGTTACTTCCTTGGCGATTGTTTTGTTCTGTTCGCTCATGGTGATTGCAACCTCCTTGGATGTGGTCACTTTCGTGGTGTCTATCCTTGCGGTCGCTATGGTTTATGAGGCATTACATAATGGTAGCAGGTTGAGCTTGTTAGCTCTGCCATCATCTTGTTAACTCTGTCCATCTGGGCTTAGCACTTCTCCCACAGAAGTGTTTCAGTTCTAAGTCATTTCCAAAAGTGAGGGGCATTCGCCAGGCATAGTAGGACTTTGCATTTATGCTCAGTCTGTCAACTAGCAGGTCTCAATCTTGGCACCTTCCCAATTGAAGGGAACGCTCCAACCACTGAGCAAGGGAGCCTTGTATCAGCAATCACAATGGCTACTAGCCATATTATCAAAGTTGCAACTCCCCGCACAGTGGCCACTACCAATCCTTGTGGACAATCAACCTGCAATTGCACTCGGTGCTCAACCCCCCACACATGTTTGCACAAAACACATTGACATACGTGCTCATTTCCTCCGACAAGGCGTAGCCACTGGAGAGATCACTGTAAGCTATGTACCAACCAGTGACCAGATCGCAGACATCTCACAAAACCACTCTCAACGTCTCAGCACCTGCGACTGACCTCACTTCTTGGCCTCCAACCCTGCTCCCACCTTTTGAACGCCCTTTTGGTCAAAGCCTCAGATGCTTATGCAGGCTTTGCATAACAGGTGCTGCACCCATGGCCATCGTGTGGGAGGGTGTAAGGCAGAACTGACTGGTTAGAAGCAAGAGGCACAAGACAGACCTGAACCTATTGTGACTGTCAGTTATCGTTCTCACGATGCCCATGGGAGAGAGAGCCACCACCAATGCAGACCTGGACGCTGGCTTGTGCTGTTGACAAATACTCCAAGTATTAAGTGGAATGGAAACCTGGTGTTAACCGTTTTCCTCCTCCTCTGCTCAAGTAGATAATATAGGAGAGGTTTTTACTCTGTGCCAGTCACACTAGCCTTGCAACTATTACAGTGTGCATATCATCATTATGTGTCAATAATTCATGACAGAGTTTCTCTTTCTCTCCAAGTTGGGGAGAAGGACCACCCACAGACACACATCTCCACTTCATTCACTCCTTCCAGGAGAGAGAAACAGACAGACAGACAGAGCGGCAGAGAGAGAGACAGACAGACAGGCGCTCTGTCAGTCAGTCTGTCAGTCTCTCTGCCACTCCCAGGTAGACAGACAGCCTGGTGACTTCCTTTTCCAGGTCGCCGTGCTGAGTTTTGATTCTGCACCAAAGATAAAAAGTAAACCGCTCAAATGCAATTAGGAAAATAGTTTAGCCATAACCCCTTGTTCTTTTCAGTGTATTGATATTAGGCACTGGAAGGTTGTCATCTCGTCTCAATGCAAGAAACACCACCTTTTTGGAGTGTGACATGTGGATGCGACCGAGCTGCATTCAGCCACATCCACTGCTCTCACATTTCTCTCACAAAACACTATCAAACCCATTCATCCCAACGATCCCCCCCTCACCCAGCAGCTGTCGGTTTATGAAACATAGTGTTGGCAGGTAAATATAGGCCCGGTTAGCTCAGTTTGGTAGAGCGTGAGACTTTTAGGGCTCTGACGGGCTTGGAAAGGCATCTTAAGGTCGTGGGTTCGACCCCCACATCGGGCGCTTCCAAACGTCCTGCGCCTGACAACTAGCAATGGTCTCTGTGCAATGTCTGATACTCCTGTGAGCACAGATTAGTTCACATTATCAAAAGGGAGGAACCCAGAGAACAGAGAATACGACAGTTTGTTGTTCCTGCCCAGCTCACTGCCATGAATCCAGCAATAATCACAACCTATGAATGCAAAAGGAAGCGGTTATGCAGTTTAGGACCCGCACGGCCCACTGGCTGTGGCGTCCCATTGGTTTTCCAACAGGCAGCTTTCTTGGGGACCAACCAACTCACATCCTCTGCACCCAGGCTATGGTGAGGAGAGCAGTGCATAAACAGAAGCCACAGGAGAAGGAAAGCCGTCTGGAATCAAGAAAAGGGGAAGGTAAGGAAGAGCAAAGCGACAAAATTGTGGTGAGGGTGGCAAACGCTGGTGAGCGCAATTTAGGTGAATGGTCACGAACCCCCTGTGACGCCTAGAGCCTTTGTTTCCGGTCCTCGTTGTCTGAGCTTCTCCCTTTGTTTCTGGTCTTCTTTGTCCGAGTTTCTCTACAATCTGCGTCTGCATTTCATCTGGTCGTTGAGTCATTCCGCTTTCCTTGAGTTGATTGTTTCTTCCAGTTTCTATTTAGGTTCTTCTAGTTTCGCTGATTTGATTGTTTCTTCCTCTGGTTCTGTATTGTATTTCTTCTCGTGGCTTTCCTCGTTGCTCAGTAGTTCTTTCTACATCCGTCTTTCTCAGTTGTTTCACTTGCATCCCTTGCAATACTTCCCCCAGTGAGCGTGCTTCCTCCCTCACTGGCCTTCCCCGCATCCGCTGGCCTCCTGCCAGCAGGCCTGCAGGCTCAATTTGTTACAACTCCTATACTATGTCCAAAAAGAGCGCCCAGCAAAACCGCAGGAGCCACTCCTGCCGTGTGATGTGGAAGAGTGGGCCGTAAGGATTGGCGGATAGGATAGGATGGGATGAAACTGGCTTAAACAAAACTGTATCCTATCCAAAGCCTTCTGAACCATATCCTAACTGGTGCAACCGAGCCTTAACCAGAGCTAAGGCTGCGCACCGCAGACTTGGAGCGTACTTTTAGTAACAACTGCCCCGCAACCGACAACACAGTTGCCCAATGCGCAGCTGCAACTTTTGTTTCTTCGTTTTTGTAAACCACCTATAGTTGGCAGAACCACAGCACTGTTGGTGATTGCACCTGGCGTGTCAGAAGGGCACCAACAGACCTGAGTCAGCGTGGAGCGATAAAGCTTGTTTAGAGCATGAGCCCTTCTCTTGTTAAGAGCGAAGCGCCCTTTGTTGCCAAAGCAGATGGAGAGCCAATGCTCTCAGACAGATTGGTCTTCTTTAGAGTGCAGAGCACACCCTTTTCTTGCAAGAGCGAAGTGCCCTATACGAACAAGGCATTGACCCGAGGTAGAACTTGAAGAGCTTCACAGGTCAAGGTAGAGGGTATGTTGACTCAGATAAGAATAATGGTTATTGTTTGTTGTATTCGAGGGTAGAGAGAGAGAGCAGGCAGATGTGATCAGGATCTGGGATGATGTTTCTCTGGAGCTGCTGGGGCTCCCCCTTTTATACTGCAGGTGGCCTCAGGAATCAGACTTTGGTGATAGCCTTTTAGCTCTGAGAGATAGAGTTTAGACTTTGAGGAGTCAGGAGGCAGGCATGACATCATTGTTGCATCACGCTGATTTGGCCAGAACTTCCATGGAGTTATGTGTGCAAAGAAGTAAGTCAGGCTCCCTGTCAGGCTCCTGTAATCATTCCTATCAAATTGCAAGAGTGAAGCACACTGATGTGGTCTACCCAGACTGGGGATTGAAACCACCTCTAAGCACTCGTACAGTGTCAGAGATTGAGAAAAGTGTAGATAACACTGGGATCAGCCCTTATGCCATCTTAACTTATTGTTACTCTTGAAGACAGGTCAGAGGATCTTAAAAGGTGTAGGTAATGTGTGCAAACTCCAACAAGCACGGACCGAGGCCTAAAAAAAAAGGCCGTTCCGCCCCTCAAAAGTTGCGTCTGGTCCGGGAAAGGGTCCGTCTAGTGCGCAGGAACTGGGTTCCGTGTACCAGTCCGTTGGCACGGACCGCCACGGACCCACAGGAAGGGGCCGGTCTGTCGAGAGCCTTAATTGTGGCGAGTGGGTGCCAAAGTTGTCCTTTTCATAACTGCTTGCAGAACACAGCGAAGCCAAGGACCAGTCTGAGATAACGTGTAGTCACACAGGAATGGTCCAATACGTCCCAATATCAGACCTACTCACCCACCTAGTGCAAGCAGGCTTGAAGACGATTTTAGGAAATGAAGAATAAAATCTTCTGTAAGTAGCCACGGTTAGCTCAGTTTGGTAGAGCGTGAGACTTTTAAGGGCCTCTGGAGGCGCGAAAGTACATCTTAAGGTCGTGGGTTCGACCCCCACATCGGGCGGGCTCGGATGAGTTGTTGACAACTGAATCGAAAATTCTCATGTGCAGACAACAAAATTTTAGGATGGTTGGATAAAACTGCAATCTTGGCTTATCCTATCTGCAGTGCGCTTCAGGATCTGGCGAAATTGCTCAACTGGCGTGCGGTTGGGATGCATTCAGGATAAGGATAACACAATGCATATCATGAGTAAGGTGCAGTTCGCAGTGCGGTTCCTACGTTTTTCTAATTAAGTCCAGTTTAGCGCTTCAATCGCGCCAGTTAATGGTTAAACTGTGCCTCGGTTAGACCTTTTTTGCTGTTTGCAGTTACGGTTCAGTAACTATGAGATTCTTGAGTATCTCACATAAGTTGTTGTTGTAGTTTTTGTTCTACAGCTCTTACTTTACTATGATTTGGCACAACAAAATGTATATTTTCATATGAGAAGTGTGACCCTATTAAAAAGTGGAATTGATTCCGGTTGTTTCTCTAATAATAATAATTTTTTCCACTATGCAGACTTCATTTTAGTCTGGCAACGAAGAATTGCCACTAATTAACACATTTAGAATCATCATCTCTGTGATAATGAAGAGCTATTTGGCTCCTTGGTTTCAAATGGGTCTATGCAGCCTTGGAGCCCCTTCTTGTTTATATCTGTATCTAATGATGTAAATGCTTCTTATCTGTTATCTTTTCTTCCTTGTCATTAATTTCCTAATGCCACTCTTCATACAATAGCTGCCCTTGGAGAAGTAGCCTCATTAATATTATACAACCACCCCAACTAATAAATGCCATTTATAACGAATTAGATCTGTTCCGCTACTATTAGCACCCCTCCAACCTTTATTTCTTCCCCTCTTTTGAAGGAAGCCTGCGTGGGCCCATCCAACCTGCCATGGCAGGCTTGATGAGAGTTCACTCAAGCATGTGTATTGGAAACAATATTTCACTTGAGGGATGGGACAGGTCCCCCAACCCCCTTTTATACCTTTTGAGAGTCTTCCTTGTCAAGATTCAAAGAAAGTTCCAGAAAGAGTAATTATGTCAAGATTCAAAGAAAGTTCCAGAAAGAGTAATTAGTAATACAATGATACCAATGATACCAATGACAACAAGACAAGTCAGGAAAGCAAAGAAGGTTCCACGAAGGAATGTTCCAGAAGGTTCCAGAGGTTTCTAGAGGGTGATTCATAACAGCTTGGTGGGGTGCGTGTACAATCAGAGGTGTTTCTGTGTGAGAGTTCCCTGCTGGCCGCCTTCTGACCCCTATATAGTCGACTCCTTTTCTCTCTTCCCCTCATCGCTGGCGACAAGGTCTCCCACAGCACCCCCTGCGATGAGGGGCGCTAGGCCACACCCTGCCCGTCCCATTGCTATTAACCACTCCCGTTGCAATTGAGATTTGGTTCCTGTGATAAAAACACCTGTTTCCCTTTTCCCTCTTTATTCTGCAGTTGTGTTGTGCCCTTGGGAGTGCCCTTCTGTTTCCCCTCACACCAGACTGTGGCCACACAAGTAATCAGTGTGCACCGATTCCTCAGAGGATTGTCCCTCTGAATGTTCATTCTTTGTGTTTGAGACCCCTGTTTGACAGATCAGTAGGGATACTTTGTGGATTAGGCAAGTATTAGGGTTTGAAACACATCCTAGACAACTGCCCAATAAAGTTAGTTTTAGCCTATTATTTGCTTTCCTTCACTCTAGGGCCTGGATCCCAGCGTCGAAGGAGTGAGTATAGTCTCACACCTGTGTGCAGGCTCTGACACTCGACTGTGTTGAGGTATTCAACACTACGGGTTGAGGCACAATGGTTTTTGCCAGGACGAAACGCCTTTCAAGGCTGACATCATGTGCGGCAGGTACGGAAGGGCGGACAATTTTAAGATATGATCGACCTTGTTGCAAAGGATTCATACGTGCTTACAGTGTATGTGTCGTCTTTCAAGAAAGAAAGGTGCATAAAGAAAAAAAAATCCCACGTGCAGTTCTAGTCCTCTTTCACTACAACAACGTACCAGTTGTCCCGGTCATACCCCGCTGCTTCAATCTTCAACCCCCCGGCCTCGTGTACCAGCGACTCCAGCTCACCTTTGACAAAGAGGTGGTAGTACCTTTGGAAACGACGGGGTGGAGAGACACGACCGGTCAGCACATAGTAACTAACAGTACAACGGTACGCACCTCTGGTACACGACGGTTCCCTCCGTCCCCCCCGACCCCGCCGCCGGCCCCGCCTCGCCCGCATCGTTCCCGCCGCCCAACCCCGCCCCCGCACCCGCCGCCGCCGTCGTCGTCCCGTACACCTTTGCGTTCATCGTCCACGGCACAAACACGTCCTGCCCGTCAAACCGCCGCTTCCCTTCCTGCTCCTTCGCCCACACAAACACCAGCGCGCGCCCGCCGCACCGCAGCACCCGCGCGATCTCGCGCAGCGCGGACGCGCGCCGCGAGGCGGTCGAGAAGTGGTGGATCACCGCGATCGAGATGGAGAAGTCCTGTTTGCGGGGGCTGGTGAGCGGAGGGGCGCAAGAGCGAGTGGGCGACGTACGAAGGAGCCGGTGCGGTACGGGAGGGAGAGGTTGTCGGCGACGAGGGCTTCGAAGCCGCGAGTGCGGCAGATTTGGAGGAGGTTCCGGCTCCTGTATGTTTCAAGGCGAGGGAGGGTTAGGGTGTCACGGTGCCACGTAGGGATGCAAAGGGGGCCGAAGCGGCGGACGGGGTGTCTCGTACATATCGGAGCCGAGGATCATCACGTCCTTGTTGACGCCCATATACTTGCCGTTGCCGCAGCCGATGTCGGCGCCGAGCGAGCCGAGTGGGAGGGAGCTATTTTTTTTTGTTGGAAAGCAGGTAAGAGCCGGTGCGCATGGCTGTGTCAAGTAAGAAAAAACAGCAAGAATTGAGCGGCGCACCGGAGAAAGTTGTCGACGACGGGCCATGGCTGTGTAATTGGGGGGGGGGAGGGGAGGTTATTGATTTGCGACGATTGTAAACGACGGTTCGGTGCAAGGTCACATCTCCCCCTCTTATCCAAAATCGTAATAATGTCCACGATCCCTCGATCGCGGGATGGGATCGGATCGCCATCGTGGCGATCGAAGATACCTTGTACCGCGTCGCGGAAAAGTGCGGCGCGATGGCATCGTACACGGCGTGAACGTGCTCCCGCTCGAGCTCGGCCATATCAGCGCAAGCAGGAGTTGCCTGATATTTGCTATGACAAGGTTGGACTGGGGTCAACAATTCGGCTCGACTCGACAATTCGACGGAAACCCTTTATTGCTTGTACTGCCAACCAATCCACGCCTGCGCCCAGCTCGATATCCCCTCCCCCCCGGCCTCCTTTTCATATTCCTCCACGTTTCCAAAAGCCCACCCTCCACCACGTCGAGCATCCCGGTCATCGCCGACCCCTGCTGGCGCCGCGGAACTGCGGTCGCGGCGGCGCCATGTTCGTCGGCGACAACGGGGGGCTGGGCGTCTGTCCGCGCGGTGGGGGCGAGTTGGGTCGAACAACGACGCGCGGAGGCCTTGGGGCGGCGGGCGCAGGACGAGGTGGGGGCCGGGGCCTCGGTGGCGTTGCTGGACGGGAAACGTTTTGCGTCGGAGTGGAAGTGAACAAAGGGGGTTGTCAGGCACAGGGAGGGCAGAAATCTGAAATAGGGCGGATTCAACGTACGTGGTCGTTCGGGGGCCCTAATGGGTGGGGGGAAGGCGGTGTGGGGAGGAGAATTGTTGTGAGCGTGTGACCTCGCTGTGCATTGCGGTGGGGATTTGGCGAGAGGGGAAAAAAGGTCGAACAGATGCCAGGTAGGCGCGCGGAGGTGAACCGGAGGAGTAATGCTCTGGTTAAACAGCACTCTAGACCATACTTGCGGCGGACCAGCTTGACAAGCGGAGCTTGGTC
The DNA here is from genome assembly GCA_025765615.1 of Zopfochytrium polystomum. Lineage (NCBI taxonomy): Eukaryota > Fungi > Chytridiomycota > Chytridiomycetes > Chytridiales > Chytridiaceae > Zopfochytrium > Zopfochytrium polystomum. The sequence goes on from JAIVFJ010000077.1 coordinate 82,308, forward strand.
ACGGCTGTCGGCGGCGGCGGCGGACGCGACCAGCGCGGCCAGAAGTGTGAACACGAGGATGACAGCGCGCATCGTCTCAGGGGTGAGTGTGATTGGTTTCTCTTGCTTTCTCCCTTCCTTTCCGTTTATTGGTGAGTGTTCGGAAACAGCTTCAATGTCCTTTTTATTCCCACTTTGCGAGGGCGGAGCACCGTGCAATTTCGTTCGTTCGAAAGGGCGTCTCGGCTAAGAACGCGAGACACCCACTGGTGGGTTCTTTCGCCAAGAAGGCTGCGTTTCGCTCGAATTGTGGCGCGCGGGCTGAGGAAATCCGGTTCGGGCTGCCGGCACGCTGCGGACTCTGAAAAAGCACGGGTGTTTTCGTGCTCGCTCAGTTCAACCCTCTTGCGCCACCGGCGTGGCGCACTAAATACCTTCTACTAATATCAAGATCTCCGCTTCGCCCGCCCCGACATCAGCGTGTTTGCCAAATGGGCTTCTCGCCATACCCTGATGGAAAACGCAACTGTCATTCTGTTTCAAAGGCAGAGAGAGTCCTGCGGGCGACCCGCGTATCGATTGTATCGATTGCGTCTTTGACGACGGAGAAACGCCCCGTCGCCGCTGTCTGGGGGGGGGGGCTGACCCTGCCTCTCGATTTCGGAGTGGGTGGACGTCAACAACGATCGGATCATAGTGCTTGCATTTCCCTTGCCCGGGGCATTTCAAAAGTTGCCATCGAATCGATCCGCAACAACTGTGCATGTTCGCACGTCTTGATGACTCCGCCTTCATCAGTTTAATCACTTTCAGTCCACTCATCTTCCCGCCAACACCGCTCCTATTTCTGTTCCCAATTTAAATCCTCCCTTCCTCAATAAAAACGGGCAGTTCTGCACGCATCGTTGCAGAAGCCAACACTGTCCCTCAAGCGCAGGCCAGAACCTCGTCGGTGTTTTTGAAGCAGGGGGATGGACGCATTACAGAATTGTCGATGTGAGCAGAGTCGAAGCTCATTCGGCGGTGTGCGGAGGCCCCGGGTGAGCTGGCGGAATGACGGGCATATGCTACTAATGTTCTCATTTTGATATTCGCTGTGCAGGCAAGCACTCCTCTTCAATTTTGTTTTCATTTTTTTTTCTTTTGTCTTTCTTTGTTTGTAAGAGCATTTGTTTGAAGCCACATCCATGGGTGGTGCTGCTTGCTGGCTGCTTGCTGGCTGCTTGCTGGCTGCTGAACTGCTGACCGTTCAACTCGAAGGCACAGGTGTGTTGTTTAAAAAGAGTTTTAGAATTGCAAGCGATAGGGCAGATGGCCGAGCGGTCCAAGGCGCTACGTTCAGGTCGTAGTCTCGAGAGGGGCGTGGGTTCGAATCCCACTCTGCTCACCACTGGGTCCAACAGGATTATCCTGCAGAAAGGTGTAGAGACGAAACGAAGCAAATGTTTCATCACAGCAAATCGCCTCGCCATGACAGCTCTGCGTTTTTCAGAATTGCACTGGACTTTAGATCAATTGAAAGAAACTTTATGTCAAATCGAAAAGGTGATTACTTTTTCTATGCGTTGATTGGGGACATGCCACAAATTCGATCCCTGTTGCCAATCTCTGAGGGCAAAGACAAACAAAATGGTTGTCTTGGAAGGCTGTAGACCAGAGCGAAGCTGTTTTGATTCCTTTCTTTCTTTTTTTTTTTTTTTTTTTTTTTTCTAGTATTGGTGGCTGTCAAGGAGGTTTTGCAAAATTTCCTGCATCACCAAACTGAGCACCAACAATGGCTGTCATCTGTGTCTGTAAAGTTGTTTTGGGTGCTACCTTATGTTTCTTTTTTTTTCCTTTCCACAACGAACAAATGCTCTTCTTGGATGACAGTCTTAGCCCCCAAACCCTTACGAAAATAGTTTTACATGCACAAGCTGGTGACTGATTGTTTCTCCAGCATTAAGCCTATTGAGTTCGGGCAATTTTTGGACAGGTATTGTGGAGTGCTGATATTGCAGCTCTAGCCCAAAAGCTTTGGTTTATTAAGTTGTTTGCATGTTTTCCCAAAGCTCTTTTGGTCTGCAAATAGCCTTCAAGCAATCTGAAAACAGAACAAGGTGTGCCATGTCATGGACCAACAAACATCACAAAAACAAGAAAGAAAAAGAGCTGGAAGAAAGCCAAATCTGCTCAAGAGTCAAAACAACAAAAAATGAGAAACAAAGTGCACTTCATTTTGAAGTGAAAGCGACATGACAAACCAAAGTTTTCAGGCTACTGCTGTGAGAGGTATCCAAGTTGCACAAAAATGAAAAGTGGAAAAAATGGTGGGAAAGCTGTGGTGCTGCTGGGTGAAGCAATCAAATTCAGTGGTAGCCTGAAAACTTTTGGTTACCAAGCGAAAATCAAAAGAAAATCAACTCAAAATCACGACTAGAGACTGACAGCTGAATACCCACAGACAAGCTTCTTTGTCCGTTTCAGCAAGTCTGCCTCTCATCCAGTCCAACAGTTGATTTCTCCTTGTTTTTCAGGCAGTCGACCAGAGCTTTCGAGCTGGCACAGTAAAGCATTTATTTCAATGAGGAATATGGGGGTCCCAAAGCACTACTCGGAGGACTTGACCCACCAACCTTGCAGTTTGCTGTACATGTCTAACAACTGCATGGGCTAACCAATTGCACCAAGGCAACCCATGCTCATAGTTTCATTCTTGTGACAGTAGACAATATTTTTACACTTTCAGCACATCCCTCCTTTTGTCTGTCTCTCAATCTCACTCTTGCCCTCCCTCTTTCCCATGCACTCTGTTGTCAGGAACATGGCAGGACAGGGCAAGGCAGACAAGGAACTGAGAGGAGTGATGATTGTATTGGAAACAACAATTCACTTGAGGGATGGGACAGGTCCCCCATCCCCCTTTTATACCTTTTGAGAGTCTTCCTTGTCAAGACTCAAAGAAGTTCCAGAAAGAGCAATTAGTAATACAATGATACCAATGATACCAATGACAACAAGACAAGTCAGGAAAGCAAAGAAGGTTCCAGAAGGTTCCACAAGGTTCCATGAAGGAATGTTCTAGAAGGTTCCAGAGGTTTCTAGAGGGTGATTCATAACATCTGTCTCCCTCACACACACACTGATAACCTGGGTCCTAGATGTGTGACCGTTTTAATCTTGCTCAGAGGCAGCAAGCAGTCAAAGTACTGCGAAATGCTGGATGGCTTGTGGTTCCAACTTTCGCACCTTTAGGCCGCCAAACTGGGAATATCTTGGGACGCCAGGAGACAAAAGAATCCGGCCCGGTTGATCCAACGACCTGCCGATCTGCAGTCGACCGCTCTACCACTGAGCTATAAGTTCCTGTCGTGTGCTACATAATACAAGGATTCTTCTAAACCCTTGCTGTTGTTTTTCTCTTTTTTTTGCGAAATGGAGCTTTGCTGCTGGTGATGTTTGTGGCACCCTCTTTGCAAGCTCCTCCTCCAGCCTCATGTGTCGTGTGTAAAATTCTCCCTCGCTTGTGTATTCCCACCGGTTGGGCAGGATTAGGATGTGACAGCAGCACTACACACAACCAGTTCATTCAATCCCACAAAAGACAACCGCACTTCGCTCACTTGCATCTGCTTTCCCGCCAGCACAAATCAGAGATTACAGAGAGACTGGAATTGTCACGTTCCTTGTCGTGGTTGCCCTGGGAAGCCGTTTTGCAGCGTAAATTGCTGGTTGATACGCACACTGGCAGCACTAGCACGGCATTGCCGTGTGCACCTTGGCACCTCCTGCCACTGCCAATGCAACTACGTCAAGGCTGTCGACCTTGATGGAAGCAGGGTTCCCGCAGGTCCGCAGGGCAGTTGCCTCCATCGGGGGAAACATTCGCAGTGGGGGTGAAACCTGGGGCCATCTGTTCTGCATCATCATCTGATCCAGCAGTTTACCCCTCCCTCTTCTGTTCTGAGCCACGTGAGGCACGGCAGGCAAAGCAGGTGAAAGGCCTGGACAGTACAGGCTTGCTCCTTAAAAGAGACAAAGGTTGGGCAACTGTTCCATGGTGGGGTACCAATAGTTGTGTGAGAACTTGCTTCAATTAAGTTTAATCCACCTCACCTTGGGTGCTGGATTACCCATATCTCGCGGTGAGAGTTATATCTTTCTAAAATATCCACGACCAAGACGCACTCAATAGGAACGCAGGCCCTCAAAACAAACAAGCAAAAAGAAAGGAACGGGATCTGCTCGTGGCTTCAAAATATGCTGGCGTAAGGGATGCCGTAGCCAAAGTCCCAGACACTGATGACTCCGAACTTTGTTTTGGGAAACGGATGAGAATCTCGTTCATCCCAGTTGAAAGTAAAGGGAAAAAAGGAAGAGGAAAGCTTACTTTCTCGCTGCAAAAAATGGTGGTCGAGTCCATTTTAAGGGTCATGAGGAAATTGTTTTTTCGTGGCGCGTCTCCAATCGTGAATGAATGCATCATGGAGCCAGTGTCAACATCGAATACTAAAACGGACAAGAAGTTGCTGCAGACCAGCCTCGTGTCGTGAAGGGAAACTGTAAAGGATGCCCACGAAGTCTTGATCACTCTCAGGCACTCTGCCGTGTTTGCATCCCAAACGTGGAGGGTGTGATCGTAAGACCCTGATGCCACGCGCCTCCCATCGTACGAGACAGCGATCGAGCCCGTTCCAAAGTCACGGACATGGGCGGACGGCTCGAGCGATCGCAATTTGATAGCCTTCGTCGTGGCGTAAGCAAAGCGGTCGCCGCACAGATCCAAGCTTCCGGCGGCAACAAACAGCGGATCCTCGATAGTTTCGACCAACGCTCCCGTCGTCCTGTCCAGAATCTTGGTCGCCGCGTTATAGCCCGTCACCACAACTTTGGATCTGTGGAGACAAATTGACTGTCTCTGCGCCGACAGCCCGTTCTCCGTTGTCCAGGCGAGCTCTCCGGTCGCGGCGTCCCACAGCCTGACGGTTCCGTGCGCAAAGCCAGCGACCACGGCGGTGGCGTCGAAATCGACGCACGAGACCCACGGCTGGTCGTCACCGCGGAACGCGCGGCGCAGCGACCAATCGCTCCGGTTGCGCAGCTCGACCGCGTTGCCTCTGCCGAAAACCGGCGATCCAATCGGCGCTGATTTGGATCCGTTGGGCGTCGTCGTTGTGCCGCGAGAACAACGGCGGGCCGCGGGCCCAGCGGTCGGCGAGGGTCATACGGTAGAAGTATAGCGCTTTCCACGGCACCGAGTCGATGGGTGGGTGCGGGGCGTCCTCTTCATCGCGAGGGTCGGCGGCGAGGTCAGGATCGCGGACCAGGACGGCGCTGTTAGCGCCCCTGTGGGCGCTGTATCCGCCGTCTTGAGAGTCAGGATCAAGTTTTGTGTAAGCGGGGATGCGGATTAAAAGCGGGGTGGTGTTGGCGGGGGCGGCGACGGCACAGTTGGGCGAGGGACCAGACGGCGTGCGCCACCGCGACAGGAAAAGCGCGCGCCACGGAGCGTCGCTGCTGGCGCGAACATTCCAGGCGGAGGATGCGGAGCAGAGGCGGCCGAGGGATTCGCGGTCGAGAAGAAGAAGAATCCTCTGGACCAGCTCGGAGGGGAGACGCGCAAAGTAATCTGCATCATCGTCGTCTAGGTTTTTTTTATATTAACCGTTGTGAATATCACGATCGAACATGGCGAATGACGACGACGAAGGACGATTTGAGACGACGATGAAGAACAAACAGGAGGACGGTTATTAGTAAGTAGTCCACGATGAAGAGAAGGAGAAGAAGAAGAAGAAGAAGACTGGCTTACCGCTCAGCATGCTCTCTCGTTGTCGCTTGTTCTGCGTGTTTTGAGTGTTTTGCTTTCTCTTGTTTTCGCTTGTTTCTTTTTTTTAATGTTTTTTTTCTTTGGTTTTTCTTTTCCTTTCCTGGGTTCTCCATGACCACGCCACAATCTGTACTATTATTAACCAGTAATTATTGCAGTAAGATAGAAAGACACCCCCCGCCCGAACCACCACCGAACCACACTCGGTCCTTCCATTTTTGGGTGTCTTCTTCCACGATGGGATTTAATAAATAATTATTTGTTTTTGCTTTCTTGGTTGCTTCAGAATCTGCGACGTGTCTGAAGCGTTTGTTGTTGTTGTTGTGCTCATCCCATCCATCACTGTCAGCCAGCTCCATCCGCCCGAGATCTGTCTGTCTGTCTGCCTGTCCTCCTGCCTGCCTATCTGTCTGTCTGTCTGTCTGTTCGCCTGTCTGTCTGTCGATCTGTCTCTCGGTGCGTACCCACCTGTCTGTCTGTTTGTCTCTCTGTCACCCAATTGCTCGCGCTTGTTTTCTGTTCGCTCTGCCTGCCTTTCCTCTTCCGTCTTCTTTCCGACTTCGCTCAATTCCCAATATCCCAAGCCCTCTCTTCTCCCTCGTCGAACGAAGCTGCTGCGAGGGAGCGGGCCATGACCACCAACTCGACCACTTCCGCGGACTGCACTGCGTACGCCGCCGCTCTCCCCTCCGTGGCGAAAGCGGCGCCATGCTGCCAGGGCAAAAACAGCACCGGAATCTTTTGCGACTCCTCAAACACCTTCATCACTTCTGTGTACGTTCCTCACCTGCCCCTTGGGCTTTGCGCCCCCCCCCCCCTGACCTACCCCGACTGCAGCATTCTCGAAAGCTTTGGCCTCTCCGGTCCCGTTCCGCCCGTCTTCCAAAACTTCTCCAGCCTGCAGACGCTGTAAGTGACCCGCTAGCGCCATGCCGTTTCTCTCGTTTCTGAAACAATCGAAAAGGGATCTGCGGTCTAATTACTTGACCGGTGAAATTCCATCTTGGCTGAATAACTTGAAGTCTTTGGATTATCTGTAGGTTTCTTTCTTGCGTTGTGCATCTACTGCATTTGTTCTCACGATTGCTCTCCTCCACACTAGTGATCTCTCAGATAACAGCTTATCCGGAACGATCCCTTCCTTCCTCGGGTCCCTTAAGCTTACTTTCTGGTTCGCCTCATCCTTGTCTTTACAACACAGCTAATGCTCCGTTTCGATTTCGCCCTCAAGCGATCTTTGTTGCAACAAATTTACAGGCACCATTCCGACATCGTTCTCGTCCTCCGTTTCTCTCACTGCCCTGTCAGTAGAAAGTTTTTGCGAAACGATTGAACGCACCCCTCACTTTCACTTTTTTAATCGACAGGAGTTTTGCGGCAAACGAGCTGACGGGAAAGGTCCCCGATCTAAGTGGGCTGAGAAAGTTGAATGACCTGTACGTATGGCTTGCCCCCGATTCTCAGCATGGACAACTAACGGTACCAAAAGTCGTCTGGGAAACAACTTTTACGACCCCCAAACGGTTCCGACCTGGCTGGGCAATCTTCCGAACCTGCAGGCCCTGTACGTTTCACGGGGGATCAGCAACCTGAACCGATTGCCTAAGCTCACTCTCTTCACATAGGCAATTTTCCTCCGGGCAATTCTACGGTCCCATTCCGGATAACTTGGGCACCTTGACCGGATTGACGCAGCTGTGAGTACGAGGGCTCCAGATCTGCACCGAGGGCCTTTTGACTGATGCGATACAGGTTTATGGACAATAACAACTTAACGGGACCGCTTCCCTCTTCATTTGCCAACTTGAAGAGCTTAAAGACTTTGTGAGAGCAATCACCCGCTTACGAAACTTCCGCCATCCTGACTCGCTCCCCTCCAGGCAGGCGAAAGGCAACTTACTCAGTGGCGCAATTCCAACCGGTTTGGCATCAATTAGCACTTTGACCACGCTGTAGGTCTTTCTTTTTTCATGGTTTGCGATTCGACGCAAAAAATGCCAACGAAACCACCTCTTATCCAACAGTGACCTCTCTGGGAACTGCTTTGATCAAACCGTACCTTCAAGTCTGCTGTCAAAGTTCCCAAATGCGTAGGTTTCATTACAATGCTTTAAAGTGAGGTTTCCGATTTTAATACTTCGCGCAACAGATTTACAAACAGCCAGTCCGCATGCGATGCAATCGCGAAATCGCAGAACGGCTCCGCAACATTGCCGCCGTCAACGTCTTCGTCGACCGGCTTTCCGATTGGTGGTATCGTCGGTATTGTTGCCGGTGTTGTGGTTGTTATAGCCGTTGTTATTGCGGTTGTGTTTTTCAACCGGCGGAAGAAGAGCGGGCAAGACGTGAAAACGGTATAGTTTTCTGTCGGTTTAGCCCGCATCTCTGACGTAGCGACGCGCCAATAGGAGCATTACGCGCCTCAAGCGGCCAGCCAGCCACCAGCTTTCCTTGTCAACGAAAACATTCCGGCGGCGGCTCAGATCCCACCAGCTCCCGTTTCGCCCGGTGCATCCGCCTACAACTACAATTACAACGCTCAATACAACAGCCTGTCGCAGCCATACCAAAACGCTCCACTTGTGTACAACAGCTCCGGGCCTATTCAGTTCAATTCGCAGTCCACATACGCCCCGCAGACTCCGACTCAAGCTCTGTCACCGGGAGGCCCAGTCCCTCCCTCCCGAACCACTTCTGCCGCAGTACCCGCAGCCGCATCGATGGCACCGTCATCGCCGGGGAGCTCGTTTGCGTATCCGAACGTTTCGGTCACTCCAACTGTGCTCAGCCCAGCAGGAGAAGAATGGAGCAACAAGACGGATGAGTTCTACCGGGCAAAGGGATACACAGAGGAGCAGATTGCAAATATTCGAAGTGAGTAGCGCTGGTGAAGGACGGCGCCGTCAAATTTCTAAAGACTCTTTTCAATTCGAATGGCTGCCACAGGCAACCGAAGAAGCGCTCTTTTCTCGAACGTTTCGACGACCTTCCCTAGTTCTGCCTCCTCCTCGGGGTCGTACTACTCCCCAGCCACTCCCGCTTCGATGCCGGCGACTCAGATCACCGTGCCTCTTACAATGAGTGGGAATGCGGCAGCCGCAGAACTTTTGCGAGTCAACGCATTCCCTCCTCAGACCGTGGACGCGTTCGCAGGTGAGGAATGCTTCTCCACGGACTCATCCCCCTTTTAATCAAACTAATCTCCGTTCGCATCGTTCAGCGCGGAGCGTATCGGTAGATCAGCTCGTCACGGTCAACCCAGACAGTCTTGATCTGCTCGAGAACGAGTACTTTTTGCACGACCCCAAACTAAAGCTTCGCCTAGGTGAACTCATCAAGGCAGCAAAGGCTCAGTTGGAGCAGCAGCAACAACAGGGCGGGTTCGCAACGTTGGGAAGAGGCGCGGATCTGCCGGGCTATGTCCCGTAAGCGATCAGTCGTTGAACAATCCTTGATCTCTGCCCTTGAATTGTTCACCCCACCTACTGAGGGCATCGTGTGACCTTACCCCTCTCCCTCCGACGTTTCGTAAACCTTTTATTTCTCCGCTTTTAGTACTGTTGCTAAAGAAAGGCTCTATCAAACTCTATTGAGAGCTCTGAACCCTTCAATTGTTGCCCCAAGCAGTAAGGATGACCACCCCACGCGCCCCCCATCCCCATTGCCCATCTTTTATTATTTCGTTCTCTGTCCCTCTCTCCCTGCTTAAAAGATTTCCCTCTTATAACGAGAAAAATCAAAGGGCCTTTTCGGCCAGTTGTAAACGTGCCCCAGTCTTTCCTTTCACCTTCTTCCCCCCCGTCCCTCTACACACCCTCCAGCCCGTCCCTATCCCGTCCTAATGAAGAATATCCTTTCGCCGGCGCTCTTGTTGCGATCGAGCGGAAGGAAAACAGCTCTGTTCCATAGCTTGTTTCTGCAAACCAAAACGCCTGTTCCCCTAACCTCAACCCCTCTCCTTTCCCCACTTATTTTTACCCCTTCCGTACCCGGCCCCCCAACTGCTTCACCGGTCCACCCCCTCCCTCCGTTGTTGCTCGCCTTTGCTGTTGCCGGGCCCCTTGCTCTTTTTTTTTCTTGCTCTTTTAACCCTTCGGCCTTTCGCATATGTGAAGCGCGCACGATTTGTTGGGGGGGGTTGTGCCGGCGCTTTTCTTTCTTTTGTTTTGAGTTTCCTTCTTCGGCCCTGGGGCTTGCCCGTTCCTGTTTTTCTGTAAACAACGCCTCATATTATCCCTCCCAAACGCCCTCCGTACCCTTCCCTCCTCCCTTTTCCTGCGTCCCTTCGTTTCGTTGGTCCACACGCGGTGCGACCCTCTTGCTCAAACGAGTGAGAAAAGCAGAAAAACGTTGAAGAAAAAGGGAAGAAAACGGAGTTGATTGCTCGCTCAGAGGGAAGCAAGTGGAGGTTAACACTGTTCGAATTGGGTGGGGGGGAGGGAGGACAAAGTTTAAATTTGGACCAGATACGAGTCAAATCCACGGTGAAGATAAAAATGAAAACACTGAACGTTCTCGGTGGATTGCTGTAAATAGAATGATGAACATTCCTGCAAAGAAGCTCGTTTTGAGTCCTATTCGATAACTCTTTCAGTTTGCACGATCTCGTTTGATTCGGACCGGCGACAGTCGAGACAACCAGAAAATATGGGGGTTCCAGTCGTACTGTGTCAAACCGAATCACTTGCCCAGTCGCGTTCAGCCCAAGAAGCAAGAATCCTTTGGATCTCCCCAAACGGTCCCTTCTGCCCTGGTTACCCGCAAGAGATGGCTCCACTCATGGTATTAAGATAATGGGCGAAGTTATCCACAAGGGAATGTTGAACACAGCCGCCTGAATTACAGTTTTGCAGGACTTTTCATTAACAGCAAGGTTGCTCTAGCACGAATCGAATCAAATGAATAGAAGCTCAAATTTTTGCGTTTGATTCGAAAAATCGAATCAAATTGAATCAAATTATTTTTGGTCAAAATCTTCCACTGAATTTGATTAGTAAAAATTTAATGACAGCAATATCCCTAACAGTTTGGGGAACTGACTTGATTTCAATTTGATTTCAAGTCAAAATCAAGTCACCGGGGACTGGGCCAGAGACAGGCAGACAAAAAACATGTCTGGCGGAAGACAGATAGGCAAATGCCCAACTAGGCCTGTCAGTCTGGCCCTTTGTCTTGTGCTGTAATGAAATTTTTGAATGCCTGATTGAATTCGGGTCATTCGCCCCAAAAAGAAGAAATTTGGCAAATCAAATGCCCGATGTGTTACTGTCAATTTCATATACCTTGAGATTTTGAGGCAGCAAAAAAAAAGTTTGGTGGAGGGCAAAAAAAACTTTTCACTATTGGAGACGGACCACCCCGAAATCACCCCCCCAATCGAAAACTTTTTTTTGCTTCCACTGAAACATTTTTTTTCAGCCCCAAAATCTCAAGGAATATGAAATTCACTGCAAGGAATATTGCGATTTGAATTTGAGAAGTCGGGTCAAAATCGAATCGGGTTGCAAATTAGGCCCGATCCGTGTTAAACCCTAGGCGGCTCAACTGCCTCCATGGGGATTGCTAAAAGACATATGCAAAACCCCGACGCAACGCTGGGTAAGCGCGAAGCGCTGGCAGGTATTTGAGAAGTTGAGCCTCAATCACTGAGGCACAGAAGCACCATTTCCAGTGTTCTAGTGAACGTGCTGCATTGTGCCTGCCCTGGACACTATTTTCCACAAACTGCAAAGATCAACCCCAATTGACCTCATTGTGCCATTTCTTCCACCTTCCAAAGGAGGTTTTTTTTTTTTTTTTTTTTTTCCGATGCTTCAGCCCTCAGTTCTTTGCACGGCTATTTTCTTGGGACGAAAAATGGCAAGAACTTGATCTCTTGAGATTCATCTCTTTAAGGCTGGGAACCGAAAAGCTGGATAAAGGATATCTGCAATATCCGCTCCGCCGAATGCTGAGATGGTCGAATTCGGAGCATCTCAAAGATCCGCTTTAGAAAATATTTAGGATACTTCACAGCGCTAGCCCAAAAGACGTCAAAATTAACTCACTGTGGACTGGGCTGGAGACAGTGTAATAAGACAAATCAGTTGAAAAACCGACTGTCTGCCAAAATACGTCCCATGGAGTAGACACGTTCCAGACCCCTATGTTGGATTCGTGTACGGACATTTCAATATCTGCCCCGTATCCGGAAGTTCCCAGCCTAACTTCTCTTTCACCATCTCAGTTTCGATGTACCTGATGAAATTACTTGATGGAACTGAAAAGCAGCAAGAGTGCGGATGACACTAGGACCAGCTCTACTGTCATTTTAACATATTGCAACTTAGGCAGGTATGACATCATTGTTGCACCAAGATGATTGGGTCAGAGAACATCAGAGAGTACGAGACGTCAGCAACCAGCCAATTCCTGTAACCATTCCTCGCTTCTCAGTGTTCCATTTTATTTTATTTTTATTTCTTTGGAAGTTGAGTGAGGCCCACTCACTGCATTTGCCTTGACAAGTAAAAGAAAGTGTTAACAGACATTGGTATGTCCTCTGAAAAGGAGGAAGAGAAGTCACTGAGACCAATCTTCATCTTGATATAAGTGTCGCCCGATGTGGGGGTCGAACCCACGACCTTAAGATGATCTTCCGAGCCACAGAGGCTCTTAAAAGTCTCACGCTCTACCAAACTGAGCTAACCGGGCGTTGATCCTCAGGCCGAAAAGTACAAAATATTCTTAAAAGTCCCCAACAACCACAGTTGGACAGAAACAAGGCAGACTCTTCCCCCTGTGATGGGTCTGGTCTTGCAAGAAATCCATTCAAAGTGCTTCGGAGAGGTTGCGACGCACGGTCGTCGACGCACCGCGCCAAGGTGCGGGGAGGGACCGGGTCCTCTCGACCACAGACGGGCCATGGGGTTGTCAAATCGATTAAACAGCGATTTGACAACCCCAAACTTTTTTCTCCCCCACTTCAGTTTGCCGAATCAACAAATCAACGGGCGGCGCGTTCGGGCCGATGGTTGGGGCGGGGCGAAGCGCCATGGAAGCCAGCGGCGGACGTCCAAGCGACAGGCCGCGGTGGCGGCGTCTCAGGGCGGAGGGGACCGCAGTGGAAACGAGCAGGGATCGGGAGCGGGAGGGAGATAGGAGGAAGCGGGGGAAGGTGGCCTCGCGACCGGTCGACTGCGGGCGTAGTAGTTGAAAAACTATTCACACAGGCGCGGACTTTGACGCCACAAAAAAAAAAAAATAAAATAAAATAAAAAAAAGGACCGATGCACTTGTTGCTGGAGCAGCACGGCCCACATCATAATTCATTCAAGAAGCGTAACCCCCTTACACTCGGCCCACCCCTCCCCGAAAGAAAGGGGGAGCTCCCAGCGCCCCGCACCTTTCCCCCCCCCCCCTTCCACCCCACCCGTCTCCCCTCACCTACCACCACCCCCAACCGCCGACTGCGGCCGCCGCCGCGACCGCCAGCAAGTTGCACTCCTCGGAGCCAAACAGCCCGCGCAATCCCGCGACGCAGGCGATGCCGCATGCGCCGGTGGCGATGCCGACGGCGACGACGGCGGGGACGGGGACGAGGGCCGCGGGGGCGGCGTCCGCGACGTCCGTGGAGGCGGCGCGGCGGGGGCGCGAGGGGTGCGAGTGGTGGGCTTTTTTGTCGCTGCTGACGGCGGTGTTTGTCAGCGGGAGCGGGAGCTCAGGGTCGTCGTCGTCGTCGTCGGTGTACGCGAAGCGGAAGCCGCGGTCGCCGCCAATCTCTGCGTCCGCCTCGCCGCCGCCGCCGCCGCCGCCGTGGTCATCGCCGACACGGCGGGGTCGTCGTCGGCGGCGACGTCCCCGCGGCCCCGCCCCGCCGCCGCCGCCCGACGACCGCCGCGCGGCGAACCGCCAGCTCGCAGCGTCGAGCGCGGCATAGACGCCGCAGTAGGCCACGTCCGTCGCGAGCTCCGCGGCAAACAGCGCGGCGGCGCGGGCGAGGGTATGCTTCAGCGACGCGGCGAGGCGGTCCGCGCAGGCGGCGGGGAAGCGCGGGCCGTAGACGGCGGGCTGGGAGTCAGCGACGAACCAGACGGCGACGATGAGGGTTGCGGAGACGTTTGCAATGTGGTTGGAGATGCGGCGGTGGAGGGTGAGGTAAGGGTGGCGGGTTGCGGCGAAGGCGCGGACGAGGGCGCGGATCGCGGTAGTGGCGGCGGCGGCGGCGGTTGGGGTGGTGGTGGTGGTCGGGACGGGGCACGGCTGGTGGTGGCGGAGGCGGAGGCGGCGGCGGCGACGCTGGAGGTAGGCTTCGTAGGCGAGTTCGAGGAGGTCGCGGGTTGGGCTGTAGAGGACGCGGCAGGCGGAGAAGAGGTAGAAGATGGCGTCGTCGGAGGCGGGGGCGCGGAGCAGCGTGACGACGGCTATGCATTCGTAGTCTTTGGGGCGATACTGCAGGGTAAGACTCCACGAAAAGGGGAAAGGGAGTGCAAAAAAATAAAATAAAATAAAATAAAAAAGTAAAATTGAGGATCCTCACACGCCCGAATCAACACGGCACTCAACATGGACCTCACAAACGCCGAATTCCGGTCCTCCGTCGGCGGCGCCAACGACTGCAGCGAGCTCAACACAGCCGAGCGCAGCAGCGACAGCGTTGAGCTCTCCGACAGCGGGGCGGCGACCTCCTCCGCCTCGTCATCTCCCTCCGCCTCCTCCTCCTCCTCCTCCCCTTCCGGCGCCACTGCCGTCGTCCTCGCCGCCGTCTTTGGAATGGCCCTGTCGAGATAAAAGGCAATCATTTCCTGGATGGCGAGCGAGAGGAGCACGAGGGCGGCGGTAATTGACCAGCGGACGGGGCTGGACCCGGAGTGTCCGCCGGCGGAGAGGGTCATGACGGCGGCAGCGAAGACGAACGAAATGTAGCTGAGGACGGTGTCCAGGACGCTCTCGAGGAGGAATTGCGCAATGGGCTTGCCATGCCCGTTGTCGAACACGATCCGGATCGGGAAGACGCCTTTAGTGGTTTAAAATGCCCGTGAGCGAGTGAGGTGTGAGTGAGTGTGTGTGTGAAATCACTTCGTAAAAAAAAAAAAAAATGAAATGAAATGAATGAAAATTAGAACTGAAATTAAATTATATTACCAGGTGCCCTCAACAACGGCGCGAGCGTAACGACAACCCTCCGGTCCGAGACAAGCACCGCAAGGGCGGTCGCCAGCACGCAATACGACGCGACGTAGAGCGTATGGACGAACGCAAAGCTCGCGAACCAGGCACGCCGGCCGGCCGGGCGAGGACCGGCTGTTGTTGCGGCGGCTGCAGCGGCGGCGGTGGTGGTGGTGATGCTGAGTCGTTTGAGCGGCGTGGAAGAGGACGAGGGCTCGGACGACTCCGACTCGGACTCCGGCGACAAGGATTGTTCGAAGATGGTCACGATCATGAGGGCGCCGACGGGCACGAGGCATCCGACGTATGCGAGGGAGCAGAGGGCGACCGAGTCTGCGACGATGAATCGCGAGGCGGCGGCGGTGGCGGCGGCGGCGGCGCGGCGCTGCTGTTGCTGTTGCGACGGCAAGGTGTCGGGGGAGGTCGACGAGTCGAGCGCGGCCCGCCACAGGGCGGACTCGAGCAGGGCGAAGCCGGCGACGGTTGCGGCGCAGGCGATGCAGCCGACGGCGACGAGGAGCGCGCAGCGACCGAGGACGCGGAGGCGGGGCGTGGTGGTCGCGGGGAGTGGTGGATGTTGTTGCTGCTGCTGAGGTGATGGTTGTGGTTGTGTGGGACGAGGCGGGGGAGGAAGTGGTGGTGGTGTTGGTGGTGTAGATGGTGGTGCTGGCGGTGCAGGCGGCAGCGGCATTTCCCCGCTTTTCTATGTGTTGTGTGCGTGCGTGCGTTCGAGCGAGGAGAGCGAGGAGAGCGAATGAGGGGTAAGTTTTGCGAAAGTTGGGGCGGGAAGGGTGGGTGCTTAGCAAGGCGGGTAAAAACGAGAGATTCGATCGGGCGGGGTTAGGTTCTGGTTTTTATGTGTTGAGACCCTGCAAGTACATGACAGACAGTTGCAAGTAAGGGAATTGTCAGGGTCCGAGGAGGTGGCTTATCTTCAGCGCCAATGGAGTGTTTGTTCTGGTCGCGGCCGCACCACTTCCGCACCACCTCCGCACCACCACCACCTTGCCACCACCACAACAGGCGATGGGGGGTCGGCGGCTCAGTGTGAGCTGATTGTTCCAGTTAAATAAATTCCTTGGAGTGAAAAGAAGTTTGCAATGCGTCCTTCACGAACGAGTGGGAACTGCGCCAGTAGCTTCGAGTGCAAGGGGGGGTTGTTTTATTTCAGAACAAAGGCGCCTTCTCCTTTCTTTTTTTTTTCTTACAGGCCAGACGCGCCCGTGTACGGCTCGCGGAGCAGCGCCGGCTTGTGGTTCTCGTGCTTGGCGTGGGCAACGTACCGCTTGACAAACTCCTCCTCCTCCTTCGAGTCGTAGGTGATCTTGAGCGTCTTGGGCTTGAGCCGCCCGTACACGCTCGACAGGGCGTACAGACCGGCAAAGGCGCCGAAGCAGTACCACCCCATCTAATTTGTTTTTGTGTTTGTTTTTTTTTTCCATTGGCAAAATACAATGATATCTCGTCAAGTCCATCCATTCACGATTGCACGTCCCCCACAACAAGCGCACACACACATTCAACAAACCTTGTAGCGGGGGACCTTCAGCGATCCGATGGCGATGGGTTCAGTCGGGTCTCCGATCGACACTAATGGGGGTAAGGGAGAAAGTCAAACATACACGAAAAGAAAACCATCAGCAAATCGGTGGACCGGATCGTTTTCAGCGACTGTAGCAGATCGCGGAGAGGACGGGTACGATTCAGACGGAAATCTTTGAGGACGGGTGGGAGAGTGGGTGGAGGCTGTTGGACGATGTGACTTTCTGCAAGAGGGGGGTTTCATCCCGGAAACGAGCAGCCCCGATCAATCCGAGCCCAGTTCTCCTCCGCCCTCATCCAACTCCATCGCCCTCTTTCGGCGGCATCTCCAGCCCCCTCGCCCCACAACAATGGACAGATCCACCGTCCTAGGCACAGTTGAGTTCAAGGTGGGGCAGGGGGGCGCGGTGAGTTGGGAATGGCAGGGTTAGAGGAAACGGCGGCGGCTTCCACGACGGACGTGGGGGTCGCGGCCCTCATCTCGACGCGCGTGGGGACCCGTGGCGGACTGTGCTGTGCATCATAACGATCCTCCCGGCGATGCTGGGGACGATCGAGAAGATCGCGCCGGGAGCAGGAACGGGGGAGCAAATAAAATCGAAGAAGCACGTCCCGCGCTAAGGAGAGCAAGGACGGGCGGGAGACGGGGCCGAGGGGTAACTACTCAACTGGCTGGGACTTGATTGGGTGTGCGAACGAAGAGAAAAAAAAGGTGTACAACCGACTAGTTTTTTTTTTCTTCTCTTCCTTCCTCCGAACCACTGTTACTTCGGTTCAACCCGCCCTGACCTCCCTCTCCATCAAACCCACAGCCTCACCGCGCCGACGGCGACGACGACCCACCCCCGGCCGCCGCGGCCGCCGCCGCCGCCGGCACTACACCCCCCGCCGCCCCAGCCGCTGCCCCCACCCCCACCCCCAGCCGCGGCGGCTGCAGCGTGCAAGGCGTTGATGCGCTCGAGGCACCGCCCAAACCCTTGCTCCCTGTTCATGGCCGACACGAGCTCCTGCGCGTCGCGCAAGTCGGACGCGGCGAGGTCGGCGGCGCGGAGCGTGTTTGCGAGGTCGCGCTGCATCGGGTTGTGTGTGTGTGTGTGTGTGTGTGTGTGTGTGTTGCGAATGTGAGTCCCCGCAGCTCCAAAAACGCAACAACCAAAAAAAAAAAATTTAAATAAAAATAAAAAGAGGAGAAAAACCTTCTCCTGCAGCAGCTGCGGCGTCTTCTTAAACACGTGCTCCTGCACGCGGTACAGCCCGACCGACGACTCGTTCAGCAGCTGCACCATGGCGTCAGTGACGTCGGCCGCCGCTTTTCGTATGTGTGTGTGTGTGTGTGTGTGTGTGAGTTTTTTGTTAGGGGGGGTTTTTTTTTTTAAAAAAAAGGAGTCGTTGGGTTGAGCGTTGCGGGGGTTAGTTTGTTCTGTGTGGCCAAGTGCAAAAAAATGGTAAACATATGTCGGCTGTTGGGTGCGGTGCGTCGAGGCAATGGGGGGGAAAAACGAAGAGGCAGGGGGAAGGATTGTGCGGGTGATGTGTGTGTCTGATGTGTATGTGCGCCGAGTGTGTGGAATGGTTCGAACGATCGCTGGCCGCTGTCCCTGGTTTCCTCGTGCGATCAATCATCATTCAATCGTCCCCCCCCCGCCCCCCTTCCCAACTCCTCTCACACACCTTGGTTCGCGCGGTCCCGCGACGTCGGCTCGGACGGCAGGAACGAGAAGGCCGCCGCCGCCGCCCCCGACGCCCCCGACGACGGCGGCGGCGGTGGCGCGGCGCCCGGTTGCTTGTCGGCGGCGGTGGCCTGCTGCTGCTGCTGCTGCTGCTGGAGGACGCCGAGCGAGCTTTTGCGCGACGTCGTGCGGCGCAGCGACATGTCACGCGATGATCCAAGTGCCTCCAACCTTTTTTTTTTTTTTTTTTTTTTTTTTTTAATCGTTTCTTATGCTCGATCGATCTTGTGCTAATTAAAATAAAGTGAACCCCGTCACTCCGTCCGCGCTGTCCCCGACGCGGCCGACGCTCTGCCCGACCTCGCCACCGCCGCAGACGCCGCCGACGACGACGCCCCGCGCTTCCCGTCACCGCCGCCGCCGCCCGCGCCCGCGCTCGCCGCCGCCGCCGCCGCCGGCTGAAAGTACTTTTCTCGGAACCCCGCGTGGGCCGGCTTCTTCTTCTGCTTCTCTTGGTCCGCCGCCGCCGCCGCCGCCGCTGCCGTCCCAGCAGAGTTCTTGGCCCCTTTGCCGCCGCTCTTCTCCTTCTGCTTCTTCTTCTTCTCCTCCTTCCTTCCGCCGCGGCCTTCCCCTCCCCCGTCCTCCCCCTCCCCTTCCTCCTCCTCCTCCCCCCCCCTCCTCCCCCCCCTCCTCCCCCCCTTCTGCCTCCCTCAACGCCATCTCCGCCGCGGCGCCCGCCCTGCCGGCGTACACCCACCCGCTCAAATCCACGTCGCGCTCGTCGGGCGCGAGCTTCTCCATCGTGACCATGCGGCGGGCCCACTTGCCAAAGTTTTGCTCGCAGTTTGCGACGAGCCGCATGCGCGGGTGGCGCGGGAGGTCGGCGTCGGTGTACGAGGACGGGATTGTCGGGAGCCAGTAGACGAGCCGGCCCAGAGGGACCAGGTGCGCAGCGGCAAAGGCGAGGATGTCGATCAGGACTTGGTCGAGCTCGTACGCGACGGTTTGCGGGAGGCGGAGGTGGCCGGCTCTGTTTGAAAAAAAAAAAAAAAAAAAAAAAAAGAGAAAGAATGTTGAGAAGAGAGAACCAAACAAAAGTTGTAGTAAACTCACTTGTTGTATATCGAAGTCTTCGGCGGCAGCTTCGGGTTCACCGCAATCTTTTTCGCTCCAGCCCGCACGCCATACGGAGGCTGCGCGGCGACGCGTGAGTTGATTGTTTTATTTGCGTCAGCGTAACCGAGCTCCAGAACCGAAGGAAAACAAAAAAAGCAAGCTCACGTCGCAGACGATGGCATCCCAGAACTCGACCGGTCTCCACGGGTGGTGCGCTGTTTTTAGTGTTTATTCAGCGAGCGGCCGGCGTTTTTCTCTGAAAAACTTAAAGCAAGAGTGAGAGAGGGACATACCAAAGTCGCACACGACGTTCCCGAGGATGCGGCCGGTCAGGCCGTACTGGGTCGCGCTGGTCCGAATATCTTTACCGTCTAGTTGTGTTGTTTTCCTTTAAAACAGTAGAAAAGAAAAGCGAAGAAAAAGAAAAGAAAAAGGGAAACCCAACCTTTCCCGCGGATCTGCCGCCAGTCAATGTCCGAGCCCATCGAAAAGGCGCCGTAGTGGGCGCTGGTGAAGAGGAAGCTGCCGGTGCCGACGAACGGGTCGAGTACGAACGAGCCGGGTTTGATCTGCGTTTGTTATTGGTTGTTTGTTGTTAGGGGGTGTATGTGGTTTCGTTTTGGTGTTTGGTGCGTGAGACCAAAAATAAAATAAAAATAAACAACATTCACACACACAACACACGCACACACACATACACACACACCACACACACACACACACACACACACACACACACACACACACACACATACAAACGAAAACATACCAGCGCTTGATTGGACATGAGCAGCGACAACTCGGCGTCCATAGTCGTGATGCCAATGTACCCGCGCTTCTTGACGTTGTACTTTTTGATCAGCCCGCGGTCGCCGCCCGTCGCGACCTGCAAGGCGCATTATTTCGAGCCAAAACACCACAAAAAAAAATCACACACACACACACACAGAAGCACCCCAACACTCACCAGCTTCCCAAAAAACACCCTCGCCGGCGTCTCCCTCGGCACGACGCCGCCCCCCTGCGACGCATTGTCTTCGTAATCCTCGTACACGGCAAACACGGCGTGCGGGTCCTTCATGACAATGTCGCCGTCGAACGGCAGGAACGAGAAGCGCTCGATGACGGCGATCTGCTCGGGCATCGCGAGGGACACGCCAAAGGAGGTCACTTGGAATTTGAACGTGCATGTGCGGTACGCGGCGTACTGCCGAGGGTGTGTGCGGTGGGGAAAGAGCGGGCGGGGTCAGAAAAAAAAAAAAAAAAAAAAAAAAAAAAAAAAAAGAACGAGGGAAAGAGGGCTTTCGTGGCACCCCACCGTCTCTGGCGGCAACGCCCTCGTCCTCTCAATCAGCTCGTCACGCGACGCGGCGTGGACCCACAGCTCGGCGATTTCCCTGAGGAAGGCGGGCGGGTGGGTGGGTGGAAGGGTAAAAGGTTAGAAAGACTCAAAACCAAATCTTACGAAACGGAAAAAAAATTAACACAAACACACACCACACCCAAAACTCAACTTTATCAAAATCGCTCTCCTCACAAGCCGTCTCGCGTCGTCGACCGACCGCATGCGGACTACCAGGAACGGCGACTATTTTTTTTTTTTTTTAATTTGTTATTTGTTAGAACTCGAACCAAAAACAAAACAAAAAAAAAAAAATGACAATGTCCAGGCACCAAAAAAATCGTTAACGCTACGCTCTCTCTCTCGCTCTCGCTCTCGCTCTCGCACAAAAAAACTCAACGTTCAATGTCAACTCCTCCCGGCGGTACTCGACGTCCACGCCCTCGAGCGCGGCGAGGGCGTCGAGCTCCGCGAGCCGAAAGTCGAGGTGCACCTGCACGAACGTGACGAGGAAGGGCTGCTTGTGGAGGAGTGGGAGCGGCGAACCCGTGGCATCCGCCGCCGCCGCCGCCGCCGCCGCCGCTGAGGGAGTAGGCGGATTCTGTTGTACTATTGGCGGTGGTGGTGGTTGTGGTGTTGTTGTTGTTGTCGCCGACGCCGTTGTCGTCTTGGCCGCCGTCGTCGTCGTCGAGGCTGTCGCCGTCGTCGTCGCGTCGACGATCACTGGTCGTGGTGGTGCTGGTGCTGACATGGTGGGTTTTTGCTCTTTTTCTGTTTTATTATTTCTCTTTCTTTCTCTTTTTTTTTTTTTTTCCCTCGTTTTTTCATGTTTGAGTGTCTTTGTCTTCGCCCCAAAAGAGAAATAAAATGGGGCTCGCGACCACGACCCTCACCCATTCCCCACCCCCACCCCAATAATTCATTCCATCCCAGACCCCAACGCAGCCGCTGCTGCTGCTGGTTTATGTTGGTGCAAGAGCGACCGCAGCACGTCCGTCTGGGTCTGTTCATTAGAGGGGGGAGAGAGAGAGAGAGAGAGAGACAGAGCACAACACACGAGGGGTCAGAAAGGATTTTGTCAGTTACAACCTCACCCCGACGAGCCACGTCGCGAAACAAAAACAACAGCGCCTCCCTCTCTTCCTCCCTTTCTCTCCCCTCTCACCTTTAAAATCTTCTTGCACCCCATCGACACCCGATTCAGCGGGAACCCTGTCTCCTGCAGCAGCAGCGCCAGGTCCTCCGCCTCCTCCTGCGCCTGCTGCTGCGGGCCTGCCGCGCCCCCCGCGCCCCCCGCGCCCCCCGACCGGTCCTGGATCTGCTGCGCGCGGTCCAGCATGCGGCGCAGGTGCTGCCTCGCGAAAAAGTGCTCGTGCACCTCGTCGACAAAGGGCTGCGGCGAGTGCCTCAAAATGTGCTCGGTGCTGCGAAGGACCAGGAGGTACGCCCGCTCCGTGTACAGCAGCGAGTTGACCGCGCCTTCCTCCGTGCCCACCTGCCGCTCGTACCCGGCTTCGTTGTAGTACGGGTTGCGGTTGAGGACCAGCCCTTGGATCGACACGAGCACCTGCAGGATGTTGGAGAGCGGGCTCCACGTCTCAGAGTCCTTGCCGTGCCACGTCCCCAGCAGCGACAAGCAGACCTTGCCCTCTGCCCAGGAACACGCGATAAAAAGTTAAACAATCAAAAATCAAGAGAGACAGAGAGACAGAGAGAGAGAGAGAGAGAGAGAGAGAGAGAGAGAGAGAGAGAGAGAGAGAGAGAGAGAGAGAGAGAGAGAGAGAGAGAGAGAGAGATCAAAAGCCTCACCTTCGTACAGATTCGGATTCAATCTACCCCGGCCATAAGTCCAAGAGTGAAAGTAAACGGCTTTAAAATAACAAAAAAGTGAAACGGCTGATTGTCAGACATCCAGCATGCACTCGATCCTTCCCGTTCCTTCCAAAAAGAAAGAAAAAAAGAAAAAATCCAGGAATTCCCCAAATCGCCAACCCACGAAACGAAACTTACATGGAGGAGTTTGTGGGTATTCGGGAGGAAGAAGCACGTCAAAAAGAAACAGGCCCTGTTCGTACGGAGTTCCGTCCGGGCCGACCATCAGCACTCGCATCAGGTCGATCCGGTCGTCAAAGGTGCGAACGAGGATTCCCGACGGTAGCGATTGGTTGAGTATCATGTACTAATGTAAAAAGGATAGAGAAAAGGATGACAGCCCAAACGAAGACATGAGGAAAGGAAGAAACAAGGAAAAGGTGGGTAAATCAAACCTGAAATCTGAGACTCGCAGAAGAAAGAGAAAAAAATAGAAAAAATGTAACCACTGTACCTCCCGCTGGATTCGCTGATGGAACGACCGAGAGTAGTTCTGGTGATTTTCACAGACGCAGATGCGAAACACACCAGATTAGTGCTGTTTTCTCGGCGCAACGGGTGGTGTGTGGCACCCAAAGAGGAGGACTACTCACTGATGCCCCTTGGTTGTAATAGTGGTGATCGAGAGGTGCGGTATCGCATGCCTTAAAGTTGACCCAGTTGGCGTCTGGCGACACCGCAGCCGTCCCCTCAGTTGGCTCGTCAAACGTTGGGATAGTCCCCTTCGATGCCGCGTCCTCCTCTGTTGAAGTCTCTTTCATGTCCGTATCCCCAGCCTTTGTTGACTTCAGGTCGCCTTTCAGCGGTTCGCTGCCGCTGCGGGGAGAGACTGCGAGGTCCTCCGACCCGTGATCGTCGCCACCATCGTCGTCCGTTTCCCACTCGCCATCATCAGCCTCGCTGTCCGTTTTCCACCCGGATCCGTCCTCGTGCTCCACTTTCTTCAAGACTTTTTTGGGCTTTTTCACCTTGCGGGCGCTGTACCTGTCGCCATCAATGTCCATGTCACCGTCTCTGCTGTCATCAGCCGAGTCGTAGTCGCTGCCTTCGTCGTCTTCGTCGTCGTCGTAGAAAGGGTCTTCATTGCCGCCGATCGACAGCAACCGCCGTGGTGACAAGTACGCGGTGTCGCCGGACTCCATGAACCGCACGTGCACCTGTCCCTCTTTGGAAATTCCAATCACCTCGCCAAACCAGTTCGCTCTGCCGTTAGCTTCTGGCTCCGGTTCCGTGACCATGACCCGATCGGCCAAGCGGAACTGCATGTCGGGATGTGCGACAATTTCGTAAAGGCTCAGCTCCTCCTCTGGACCCTGTTTTTTTGAAAGAGGAGAAGAGATTTATGTTTTAGTGATACGAGAATTCAGTGGGCCCTCCGGCAGAGTGGTGGAGTCCAGTAAAACGCACCTCCAGCTGGTCCATTGTCGAATTGAACCATCGTACGCGTGCGTTCCGTTGTCTTGCATTCACTGAGAGGACGAGACCCACCAGATCGCTGTCGGCCGGGGACTGCTGGTCTCCTTCTTTCTTCATGACCACGTAGTCGGACTGCCGGTCGAGGAGGGAGGAATTTAGATTCAACGGCTGAAAGAGCATGCAGGCGAAAAACTTACAGGCCACATGTCCTGGTCGTCGATGTGGTTGCACGGCATGATGTCGGTCGATGGAATGTCGTTTGCTGTGGTTCCGTCCTGCCACTCTACAGCCAGTGTGGTCTCGGTGCGAACAACATCCTGTTCCGTCGCATTAAGGGAGGGGAAAAAAAAATTACAAAGGGAAACTGAGAAGTGCTCCACTTACGAAAATGGCAAAGCTTTCTGGAGAATTGTCACCCTGCACCAAGCCCCTTTCTATTGAAGGTTCAGGTTAGGATTGGTCGCAGATGGTGGTATGAAGCACCTGCGAGAAGCCCATTGTCTTTGAACATAACCTTGTCACCGATCTGGTACGATGCCTGCTCGAACACGCTCTCCAAAATATGAAGGGCCGACACCAAGATGACTTCCTGTGGCATCTCCACCTCGTAGTCGTTTTTGTCTCCCTATAAAAAACTGAGTTAGAACGGAGGTAGACACGGAGTATTTCTTGTCGGTTCGCAGTATTGCCCACGTCTTGCCCTACTGCCGCCTTCTGCGTCATCAATCGTTACCTGAAGAGGATTGCACAAGAACCACTGAATTTTGGCCTGCAGCGGTGTGACGCTGTGAACCAGCCCAGTGTCGTTGAACGCAGGATTGTATTGACCCTTCTGCCAAAAGCCGTCAATCAGGTTATTCCGATTTATTGATCTGACAGCCTGGCCGGGATAGAAGCGAGCGAACGCGTAGCGGTCAGCATTGTCGGCGGGCTCCAAATCGTTTTGATCGCGCGGTAGGCAGATGGATCCGTCGCTGAAGATAATGGAGATGTGATCCCAAAGTTCGTCGACTTGTCCGATCCAGTTTTGGTAGCTTACGAGGTGGCCCTACCAGCGGACGCGAAACAGACGTTAGCACCAACCAGGCAGTTCGCAGAACTCAAGAATTCACGCACGCACGGTCCTGCTCGTATGAAGCAAGTGTTCACTCCCACGATCGATCAGACGTTCATACCTCTTCAATGGACAGCGCGTACTTTATGAGAGCAGAGTCGATCCCTTCCAGGACGGCGCCGGACTGTACGTGCCGTAGATCTACTTTCATTTTCGTGCTCGTGCATGTCCCGCTCTGCGTCGTCAGTGGTAGGTCTTTGGCTCGGACGATGTCTAGTTTCGTTCACCAAGTGTGGGAAAAGGGAGCGGAAGGTTAAGTAAAAGTGTGAGTAAAACGACGATGCCCAAGCCACCGATCCAGCAAACGGGCAGGACCATGCATGCCATCCCGCGAAGCAAAGGAAGAAAGATACTAACCACCAACGCACACTCCCCGATCGATAAGTCGGACGCTTGCTTCGTCAACGATTTCGACTTCAGTACCGTTTAGTCTGCTGATCGCAATCTTGCCCTCCGGAACCTGTGGAAAATATCCAGGAGATATTACAGGCGGGTGGTTGGTTGCCCGTTGCGATTTCGAGTTGAAGCGGACAAGAGTTTAAAGGCGATTGAGCGAGCGGGGAATCGTGAGAATTTTGGACAACTAATGCAATCACGCAATGTGGCGGGCGGGGGTGGCAGTGGGGGCACCAATGGATCGCCGTCTGTTGACAATACAGCAACACACCTTGATGCGTTCTGGCTCGGGGTAGTCGGGATCGTCGTCCTCGTCCTCGTCCTCGCCCTCGAGGTCGCTTTCGTCGTCCCAGTAGGTCTGCAGGACGACAGCGCGCTTGGACAGAGGGTTTCCGTCGGAGTTTGGGGCGGCGATCTCCTCGACGGCGTCATCTTTGAAGAAGAGCTGGTTTTTGTTGGCGCGAGCCGCGATGAGTGAGGAGGGCAGGAGCGATGAGGGGAATCGTACAGTGCGGGCAAAACAAGTGGTTAGCCGCGCAACAACGGTGAAATGGGCGAATTGCACTGACGACCGACGGGATCGTTGTTGGTTTGCTGCACACCTGTTTTTTCAGCGGCGGCGCCATCCTGTGTGGTTCTTTTCGTTTCTTTTTTTTTCTTTTTTTTTCTTTCTTTCTTTCTTTCTTTCTTTTTTTCATTTTTTTATTGTTTTTGTTTTTTGGTGTTTGTTTTCTTGGACTGTCGGTGGGTTTGTAGTGTATCGTCATTCGGTGACGTGGCCTCTCTCTCTCTCTCTCTCTCTCTCTCTCTCTCTTTCTTCTTTCTCTTTCACACACCGTCAGCTTATCATTTGATATCTAATTGTGCTTTTCGATACCTCTTCTTCGCACACCGCAAGAGTCTGAAACCTCAAGGCGGGGGAGGGGCATTACAATATACACAATCATCCTTGTGTCGCGCATAAGATCATTTTGCACATTTTGCACATTGTTGCAACACTGCAGTGCAGTGGGCGTTGCGTTCATTTATTTACATTGCAATTGCTCGCGGCGGCGGCGGCGACGGTGGCGGCGGCGGGGGAGGAGGGCTACTATTATTGTTGTTATATCAATGGATGCTGTCCAAATGCCAGACATAACGACCCGAACTCTTCCTCTCTCTCTCTCTCCCTCCTCACAGTCTTCTTTCACTGTACCCAACCAACAAACAAACACAACCCCCCGTGCATGCACACGCTTTGTTCCCACCACCCACAACTCGCTTCATTACTCGCCCGCAGGCACACACACACACACACACACACACACACACACACAGGCGCGCGTGCGCAATCTCTCCCTTCCCTTGCTGCACCCCACCACTTTCTCATCACGCCCCATCCTTCTCGGCAACCGCCGTCTCCCCCACCCCCACTGCGACGGCAGCCGTCCCCGACGCAGCCACTCTCATCGCCCTGCCGACCGCCCGCAGCCTCAGCACGGCCGATACCGTGGCCATCGACGCGCTGACGACTAGCACGACCGACGCGACCGCGAGGAGCAAGGGCCGGCAGCCGGTGCCGCTTGTGGTGGACCCGCCGACGGCGAGCGCAAACGCCGCGGCGCCGACGGCCAGGAGCGCCAGCACGGCGCCGAGGGCCGCGCCGCGGACCGCGAGCGAGAGCGCAAAGGTGGACGGGGTGTGCGCGGCGACGGCGGATGAGGCGGCGGATGAGGCGGCGGATGAGGCGGCGGAATCGGTTGACGAAGGCGCGGCCGGGGCGGCCGCTGCGACGAGTGCGGCGGATGCGGCGGCGGCGGCGGGGCCGAGGCGGGCGTAGTCGGGCTTTGGGCCGAGGAGCGAGAGCAGGGCGGCGGGGACGAGGACGACCGCCATGAAGCAGAGGGCCGTGGACGAGAGAACCGTCGCCGGCTGGGCGCACGTCGACGACGATGAAGAAGCGGCAGCGTCAGAGCCTCCTTGTTGTTGTTGTTGTTGTTGTTGTTGTTGTTGTTGGGACCGGCCGAGGGCGGCCGCCGTGGCTACGGCGGCCATGGCCGCGAGCGATGCGCCAACGGCCACGCCGACGACAAAGAGGCGGACGGTGGGGCTCGCCGCGAGGGTGGCTGCGGTCGTCCTCGTCGTCGTCCTCGTCCTCGTCGTCGTCGTCGTCGTCGTCGTCATCACTGTGGCCGTCAACAACAAAGCCGCAGTCGGAGAGATGGGCGAAAACAACAAAAAATTTTTCTTTCCGTTTCGTGGCTGCGCATCTCTGATTACAACAAAGTCTGC
Organism: Zopfochytrium polystomum; assembly: GCA_025765615.1. Classification (NCBI taxonomy): domain Eukaryota; kingdom Fungi; phylum Chytridiomycota; class Chytridiomycetes; order Chytridiales; family Chytridiaceae; genus Zopfochytrium; species Zopfochytrium polystomum. Next base: position 109,982 of record JAIVFJ010000077.1, read on the forward strand.
GCAGTTTCCTCATCGGGAAGGAAGCAGAAAGAAAGACAAACACTCTTGGGAAATGCGGATACCGCATTCCTTCCTTGTTCCGCCAAATGGTTGGTTATTCATTTATTTACGGGTTCCCCCCGCCGTTCTCGACACAGTGATGTCATGATGTCATGGCTGACTGGCAAGGAATTGGACAGAAATGCCAAAAAGACACGACAAGCGCTACCGCCTCGCAGGGTTAAGCCTATCTGGTATGTGGTCATGGCCGACTGAATCCAACCCCTGATTGAAAAGCAGCATTTCTTCACACTGCAGTGACGGATAGCATTGGCTGTGGTTATCTTGGCGAAATCAACCTGCTCATTAAGCGTGGCATTTCAACCGCGTACAAGGTACCGCACCGCAGCTTCCAAATGTTTCCGCTTCACCAGCAACGTCCGCCCCACTGCGGGGGCAGTTGCGCGGCCCCTCAGCTCAACGCTACCGCCAAAGGAAGGCGCTGAGCGCTTTTGTCGGCGACGCCGTCCTTACCCGCTCCGCTCCTCCCACCGCAACCCTTGGACCCAAGACGAGTCGCAGAGGACCGGCGACCGCCGCCGCCCAACCATCGTCGTCCCGCCAGGCCACTTGTCAAAAACGTTTCTGGACGCATCACCCAACCCAACTTATTATTGAAGACTACATAGTAACTTAGAATCCGCCCCAGAAAATGCGAAACGCTTGGCCTTCTTGCTGACGACAAAGCTCTTGCTACCGAAAATGACCAAACAAATTCATAGCGGGTATCCCCTGGCCTTGAGAAAACGGCAGGTTCATTCTAGCAAGGCCTTCCGTTCCTGTCCAAAAGTCGTAATGACAAGATATTTGTGATAGGAAAGGACGAAGTAGACGAATATTGGACTTTTCATAAAATTTTATTCAAATCAAGCGCAAATCGCATTCAAATCAGACATGAATGACGCCTTTTTTCCATTTGATTCGGTTCCTGCTAAACCCAAAATTTGCGGCAGAGTCTTTTGTTGCCCAAGGCAAACTTCGTAGATGGTAGACTTAGAGTTAAACTGTGGGAGATTCACCTTCCTTCATGTCTCGTCAAAACGGCATGTGGTACTTTGGGCGCATAATGATTCGATTAAACCAAAGTTCCTGATTGAGCAGAGGAGGCAGAAAACCGTTTTGTCAGGAACAGGGCAGGACAGGACAAGGCAGACAAGGAACTGAGAGGAGTGATGATTGTATTGGAAACAATAATTCACTTGAGGGGTGGGACAGGTCCCCCATCCCCCTTTTATACCTTTTGAGAGTCTTCTTTGTCAAGACTCAAAGAAAGTTCCAGAAAGAGCAATTAGTAATACAATGATACCAATGATACCAATGACAACAAGACAAGTCAGGAAAGCAAAGAAGGTTCCAGAAGGTTCCACAAGGTTCCATGAAGGAATGTTCTAGAAGGTTCCAGAGGTTTCCAGAGGGTGATTCATAACACGTTTACACCAGGTTTCTGTTCCAAGTAATACTTGGAGTATTTGTCAACAGCGCAAGTCAGCGCCCAGGTCTGCATTGGCGGTGGCTCGCTCTCCCATGGGCATTGTGAGAACGATAACTGACAGTCACAATAGGTTCGGGTCCGTCTTGTGCCTCTTGCTGCTAACCAGTCAGTTCTGCCAAACAGAAGGACAACCGATCAAAAGAACAAAGAGTCCCACTCACCGCCTGCCAGATACCAGCACCAAGTCAAAATAAGGATGTGATTTCTATAAAAAGGTTTTGTTTTGCCCTACACTCTTACTGCCAATTTCATATACCTTGAGATTTGGAGGTTGCAGAAAAAAAGTTTGGTGGAGGGCAAAAAAAACTTTAGACTATTGGAGACAGACCACTCCTAATCGAAAACTTTTTTTGGTTCCCTCAAAACTTTTCTTTATTGACGGGAAAATTTTAAGGAATATCAAGTTCACCAGCCCGGTTAGCTCAGTTTGGTAGAGCGTGAGACTTTTAGGGTTCTGATTGGCTCAGAAAGGCATCTTAAGGTCGTGGGTTCGACCCCCACATCGGGCGCCTGTCACTCGACAAATTGGAGGCACATCGCAGCGTCAGTAATGGAAAATGGGCTGGGGAAAGCGGCTGTTGGTGGGCACACCCTAGCCTTCGGAGTTTCGAAGACTTTCCAGCCCGCTGATGATTGGCTCCCTCGATTTGCAATAAATGCCAAGTGCACAACCAAAAAGAAAATTAGACCCTCCTAATTTACATGAAAATACTGCGAATGTTTCCCCAAAAAACATTCCTTGCTCTTTCTCGAAAGTGTAAGCACAATCTTTACCAGGTGTGTTGCTTGCTGCGACGGTCCTGTGGAGGTCCCTGCCACATCCTGGCATCGACAACCTGCCACTGCCAGGGATCACGGAACAAGAAGAGCAAGCCCCCGCAGCACTGTCCTCTACAAATTAGTAACTTTCAGCTGCGCTCCTATCGACTTCGTCACAGCCCACTCTCGCAAATGGGCAGGGCGATGAGTCAGGTCACCAGTGTCATCCCTGGTCTGCGGCATGCTACTTGTTACTGCCCTTGCGAAGGCCTCGAACAACTGGTGCAGCCGCACCACTGTTTGTGGTCGAGCGGACCAAGCAGCGAGACGAAGTCCTGGACGGCGCGGCGGAGGACCCTCTCTGTCCACTATAAAACCCCGTCCATTGAAAATTGCAAGCGCTTCCTATTGGCTGCTTTGAGTTTTGCTGGACCCAGACAGCACTGCGGTGCTCACCCTGCGGTCTGGGCTTCACGGGGTAGTCCAATTACAAACTAGAATACATATTCGCAACTTGCTGTTACAGTAGGGAAGCTTGGGCGCCTACGCAGATTTACTCAAATGGCACATGCTCTGGCTCGAAGCCAGGCAAAAGCGTAACACTGGCAGGGATTCAAACCGCAGCGCTTAGCACTTACCGTGCGCATGCTAACTGGTGCACTATTATACCTGTTACTCATAGTCCAGACCTTCTGCAAATAGTTCATTTACTATGCCCGCTTCGTTTGTCTATGTGTGTCTACCAAATTGCATCTGTCCCTGGGTACCAAAAAGAAGAGAAAATACCAAAAAAATAAAAAGAAACGAAAATTGGTTGTTATTTTTGTATTTCTTGCAGACCACTTATGCCACCTAAATTTTCTGTTCACCCCTGGAACAGCCGCTGACGCAAGTCACCAGCAATGTCCTCCAACGGCTCGCGGCGAAGTTTGATTTGTGTCAGTCGGAAAACTGCATGCGTGTAAAGGGAATGCCAACTGCGGTGGTGGCAGAATTTATGCGAGAGGACATTAAAGTCCCGAATTCGCTTATTGAGGCATTCGTGGCGAACCCCGATCCGTTTGATCAATCGCCGCATGGCCCTTTGCTGTGGGGTGGTTGCTTGTCCCTGAATGGTGTGGCTGAGCCCACGGATACCAAAAGCAGGGATGAATACCAAAAATGTTCGCTGATGCCAAAGACAGCCTGAACCGATTAATCAAGGCGAAGGGAAATTTTGGTATTGCCTATTGTTTTTGGTATCCGAGCGTGTTTTTTGTACCACCACTGTCTGTCGAGTTCTCTGTTTTGCATAATCTGTTGGTGGAAAAAGAGCTCAAACTACGCAAAAAATAAGAAGAAAGATCAAGAACACAGAAACCAGGAAGTGATTCCAAAACAGTCGTGAGTACAAATATTTGCATTTGATTAGCCTAATTGGTTCAGGTGGATTTTCGTGGGTCGTTGCATTTTTGGGTATCTGATCCGCATTTCGGTATCCATGCTGCTTTTGGTATTGAAAGCGTTCTGCGCCCGCTCTCCAGTGCCACACATACCGTATAAGAGGTCAGGAGCCTATCGGGGTCTGCTGATGGGCCAACCACCAAAAGGAACTGTTGATGCAAGTTGGGGCGCAGGCGATGCAGACCGACTGAAGCAACTCGCAAACCACTTACGATCAATTGGTGACACTGCCATTGAGGACCGAAAAGGGCTGAAGAACGACCAAGTGAAGCGTCTCTTTCCTGGCTTTGAGCGGTTTAGTATAAAGTTTTTCAACAATAGGCTCGCAGGTGGGTGCTTGGAACGAGTGCATATAGCCACCTTTTGACCCACCTCTGACACTTCCACTGGCAAAGTTGTTTTGCCAAGACGGGGAGGGTTCCGGCAGGTGTCGCACACCTGTCTCCACCATAAATGAGCTTCAATCCCTTCACTGGCCTACGCTCGCCACACTAGTCCTTCCCACCTCTCCGCTTCCTGAGAATACAGACTGCTCTGCCTTCCTTCAACAGGTGCAAGACAGGCGCTCTGCGTCTGTCCCCTGCATTCGTAAACCTCCTCTGTCACCCACAGGGTATCCCCTTTATGGGCTCAGTGGCACAGCAAATGGGTGAGAGACAGGCACTCCACCTGTCTCGCTCCTGACGCGCCAAGGCCCCTTCGTGGGACCACTCTGACAACCACCCTGTCTACAACCCAGCAACTGATGTCACCCTTCATTGCGACAAGACAAGATCCAGATTATACAGTCCGACTCCAACGTCAGCTAATACCTTCGCATTTTGCTCAACACTACCAACCCCGTACACTCCGACTTGGGCAACAAGAGGTTCTGCAGAGAATTGTCGCTGTTCGTTACAAGACATCTCAAACGTTGTGAATTCAGCTCAAACATCCCCTGTTACAACAAGAACTATTCAGAAATACTTGCACCTGCTTCGAATTCACAGCCGTATTTCAAAAATGAGGCCTTTTTTGTCTCCAAAGCACCGAGCTAGGTGCCTGGCATTTGCTCGCAAGCGTAAGGGCTGGACTGTCAAAGATTGGCCAAAGTTATTAGGACTGGCGAGGCAACTTTCGAGACTGGGAAGCAGGGCAAAGTCCATTTGTGGAGGAGAACTGGGGAAAGCATGAATGAGTGCTTGCAAGGCTCATGCAAGAGTGGTCGTGGATCCTTCTCTATTTGGGGTTGTTTCATCGGTTTGAACCCAGGAAGCTTTATGTTCATTGACGGCCAGCTCAACTCAACCAAGTATCTTGTTTGAGGTTTTTCTGGATTATTTGGATAGGAAAATGGACTCTCAAAACAATCTGACCACCAACTTCATCTATCAGCAAGACAATGCACCAGCTCACAACGCAGTGAAAGTGGGACAATGGTTGAAGAAACGTGGATTGAACGTTCTGGATTGGCCTGCACAAAGCCCAGATCTGAACCCAATTGAGCATCTCAGGGAATACCTGAAGCGAAAAGTGCAGAAAGATTGCCTGTCTGGAATCCCAGCTCTGAAAAAATCGGTTTCAAGGGCATGGACCAAAATTCCCCACTTGTTCCTTCAACGTTTAGTTGAAAGTATGCCAAGGAGAATCAAGGCTATGAACCCATTGAGTGTGATTCTAATCGCATTGTCCACGCCAGCGAAGCCAAGGAAAGCAAAGCTAGAATCACCGCTGTCTTCACCAAACTCTTTTCATTGAATTCAGATTAGGCCTTTCAGCTTACCTGACTTATTGTAAGCCACATCGGCAGTGGCAACGAGGCCGCTGTCAACATAGGAAGCTGGCTTCCTAGGCTCAAATCTCAACAGACCCAGCTTGCTTCCAAGCGGTGCGCACTGCGTTTGTAAAGATGGGGTGAGATTAAAGAGGCTGCTTCTCCCATGGCCGCCATTTATGCGGAGAGTTGAAAGAATAAGAAGGAAGGAGGAAAGTGAGAAAATGTTTGAACAAAAACGAAAGGAAGAAGGATGAAAAATGAACGACAGGGAAACACTGACATGGAAATATAAAAAGAGATACTGTGAGAAATAAAAAGTTTGTGCAAATGCTCTCAATTAAATTATATACACATACAAAAAAGGGGTTCTCACAAGCTACATAGACCCCTAATTGTAACCAGACAGCCAAAGTCAGCTCTTCTTCAACTATCAAAGACAGTGAGATGCACCCCCTTAACCTTTTCCAACCCCATCTAAACCAGGCGCTTGGTTACAATATTTGTTTTGCCTTCATCCTCCCCCGCGAAAATTCCAGTTTGTGTAAGGATTCCGATTAATAACCTAATTTTACCCTGATTTTATTATTGGGTTTTTGCAATGACTGCCACCCTGCAGTGAGAATTTCTTCAAACTGTATTGTGCTGAAGAAGCATCAGTAATTTTTTTTTTTTCCCAAAGTTGCTTGTTTTTTTGGCGTCCTTGCGCTCATCAGAATTTTGGGAGGGAACTAATTGCTTCAAAATTTACATAAACAGTCCAGCCACCGAAAACCCACCTACTGGCCGTATCGCTGCTGTGGAATGAACCTCAAAAGAGGACCGAAAATCAAGGACAGAAGCGTTCTGACACCTCGCGATGGCAATTTTAGTCCAAATAACCAGGAAAGGTTATAAGCATTAATCGCCCGATGTGGGGGTCGAACCCACGACCTTAAGATGATCTTTATGAACCATTACGGCTCTTAAAAGTCTCACGCTCTACCAAACTGAGCTAACCGGGCTGAGTATTGCAGCTTCTAATTTAGTATAAGACTTGCATCCAAAATGGTTGGCACTCCGCTAAATTTTGATAAATTTTTTTAAATTAGTTGCAGCTTGTCAAAACGATTTTCGTCCAATCGAGGGCACACTTTGCCTTTTTTTTTTTTTTTTTTTTGTGGTACAGCACATGTGCTTTATCTTTAATTGAAACGCAAAGGCAAATGGACCCGCGCGACTCCTCCACAAAGGTAATTTTGGCGCGGGAGTGTCGGAGTCTGACCTTTTCCCGAGCAGTCACGGTGCGCTCAATCAAACAGCCGCGTTGACTCAACCCAATCAACCAAACCCAACACCCAACGCCCAACAACCCATTCACATCCTGCGCCTGCCGCTCAACGCCGCCAAATCCATCCTTCCGACGTCGGCGTTCCGGAACCCGTTGTCCTTCCACCAGCGGACGACGTCGAAGCGACCGCGTGCGACGGCAAACAGGACGGCGGTACGACCGTGGGGCGCGATGCGCGCGCGCGAGTGGGTCCGCAGCAGCCAATCGAGCACGGCGGTCTGGCCGTGGTGGCAGGCGGCCAGGACGGCCTCGCCCAAGCTGACGAGCAGGCGGCCGCCACCCCCACCCCCACCTCCGCCGTCGCCGCGGTCGCCGCCGCGGTCACCGTGGCCGTCGCCGTCGTCGCCAAAGTGGACGCCGACGACGTCGCGCCACCACCGCAGCACGTCGACGCGGCCCGCGCGCACAGCGGCGAGCAGCGCGCGCTCCGTGTACCGCATCTCGCAGCCGGAGCGGCGCCACCACTCCATGACGTCGATGCGGCCCAGAGCGCTGGCGGCGTCGAGGGCGGCGGGGGTGTAGCGCAGCCGCAGACCGCTGGCGTACCACCAGCTCAGCACGCGCATTCGGCCGGCGCGGGAGGCGGCGTCGACGGCGGCGGCGGTGAAGCGCGGCAGCGCGCCGGTGGCCCGGCAGTACCAGAGCAGCAGGGTCAGCAGCCGCAGCGCGTCGGCCTCGTCCGCGAGAGCGCTGGCCGCGTCAAACTCGCGCCCGTGCACCGCGCGCAGGTCGTGCGCCTGCAGCATGCGGAACCCCAGCAGCGTCGACAGGGCGAACCGTTCGCGCGCGCTCAGGTGCGATCGCACCACCTCGAACGCGTGCGGCATCCCCGCGGCGAGCTTGTGCAGAGCGTGGCCCGCCGTCGCCGCGGCGCGCGCGTTCGTCAACGTTGTCGTCGTGCCCGTCGGAGTCTCGGTTGTTGTCGTCGTTGCCGTCGGCGCGGTCGTCGTAGTCGTCGTCGTCGTCGTCGCAGTTGCAGTTGCAGTATCAGTCCCCGCCGTATCCATAGCCTCCGTCGTTGCCGCAGCCACATTCACACCAACACTGACACCATCAGCAGACGCGCACTTCACCTGCACATCGGACCACACCGCCACTACCGGGTTCTCCACGTCCGTCTCCCCCTCACTTGCCCCACCACCACCACCACCACCGCCACCACCACCACCCTCCGCCCCCTTCTTCCTCTTCTCCTTCCACCTCCTCCTCCTCGCCGCGCGCTTCTCAGCGCGCGCGCACCGCACAGGGGCGTCCGCGAGCGGTGGCATATCCACGAGCATCGCAAAGCACTTTGCGTGGATGGCGAGTTCGCGCAGCGACGGCCAGGCGCGCTTGCCGGACGCGGCGGTCGCGTGCGGCAAGGGGCGGAGGGCGGGCGGGCGCGGGGCGAGGGGCGGCGGCGAGCGGTAGTGAAAGTGGCCGCGGTCAAAGGCCCAGCCGATGGCGGCGGCGGGGGTGAGGCGCGGGGGTTGGGTGTAGACCATGGAGGCGGAGGAGCGGCGCAGGCGGTGCGGCTGGCGGGGCGCGGGCGGCGGGGGCGGGGCGGGGTCGTGGCGCCGCTTGCGGTGGCGGAAGAGCCGGCGGCGCTTGCGGTGCAGCCGCTGGCGCTTTGGAGGGGGGCCGTCCGTGGCGGTGTTGCCGTTCTTGTTGTCGGCGTCGTCGCCGTCGTCCGAGTCGATGCCGTCACCGTCGTCGTTGTCGTCGTCGTCCTCGCCGTGGCTGCGCTTTGCAGGCACGGTGGTGATGGTGGTGGTTGTGGTGGTGGCGGCGGTGGTATAGGCGTTGGCGTTTTCGTAGTCGCCGTCGACGCCATCGTCGTCGTTGTCGTCGGAGCTGGAGCTGCAACTGATTTTGTTGTTGTTGTTGTTGTTGTCGTTGTTGTCGCCGCTCTGTGCCGCTTCGCCGCGATCGCTGATGTGGTCCAAGAAGGCGCCACCTCTGCCGTTGGTGTTGCTGTTGCTCGCGATGCAGGTGGAGCTGTTGCTGTTGCTGTTGCTGTTAGTGTTGGTGTTGGTGTTGGTATTGTTGCTAGTGGTGGTAGCGGGGGCGGTGGTGCTGCAAGCACTAGCAGCGGCATGAGCCTCCATCGTCCACCGTCCGTCGTTCGTCGTCGGCGATTCCGTTTCCTTGTCAAATCACACCACGATTAGACAAATTTCACGGAGTGTTTGCTGTGTGTGTATGTGTGTGTGTGTGTGTGTGCGGGTGCGCAACACGCGCGACATCAGTTTTCATGTGTATTCTTCGTTGGTAACGAGTGGGAGGAGAAGGAGAGAGCAAAGCAATGTTTACATAATGCGGGACACTGACCCGAGCGACGGGCGTGATTGAGTTAGCGAAATGAGCGCTCTTTTTTTTGAGTTTATCGACTACCCGACCCTCCTGCCGCTTTTTCCTTTTTTTTCCTTTTTTTTCTTCGTTCCTTCTATTGCACTGATTGCGTCGACTCTGTCTTATGCGGCCCCGCCCTCTTACTTGGTGCGCGCCTGCGATCCTGCGCTTCTTCTTGTCCTTCTGCCAACGCGGACAATACATCCGGGGACATAACAAAAAAGAAGGGGGGGGAAAAAAAATATCAAAGAGGGCATAGAGCAACAACAGCAGCAGATATTAACGGCATCTTCAAAAAAGAAAAAAGAACAAAATGCCTCCAAAGAATTCCCGCACGCCGGCGTTACCCTCTACAGACCAACAACAACAACAACAACAAACAGCAACAACCCCGACTCCTCTCACTCTCTCTCACCACGCGCGGATGCCCAAGTTCTCAAACGCCTTCTTTTCGAGATCCGCGCGGTGGTCTGGATGCGCAATCTCAATCAGCGCCTTCGCCCTCTGGTGCAGGTTCTTGCCAAACAGGAACGCGTAGCCCCACTCCGTCACAACATAGTGCACGTGCGGTCGCGTCGTAATGACCCCGCCGCCCTGCTTGATCGTCGGCACAATCTTGGACGACCCGTCGCGCGCCGTCGATGGCAGGCAAATGATCGGCAGCCCGCCCTGCGAGAGCGCCGCCCCGCGCTCAAAGTCGACCTGCCCGCCCACGCCAGACACCATCTTGGTGCCCACGGAATCCGCGCACACCTGGCCCGACAGGTCGACCTCGATCGCAGAGTTGATCGCAGTCACCTTGGGGTTGGACCCGATGATGCGGGGGTTGTTGGTTACAGACGCGTCCATGAACGCGACCGAGTGGTTCTGGTCGACAAAGTCGTACAGCCGCCGCGTGCCCATGATGAACGACGTGACCGTCTTGCCCGGAAGGAACGTCTTGTTCAGGTTCGTCACCACGCCAGACTCGACCAGCGGTATCACCCCTTCCTCAAACATCTCCGTGTGGATGCCCAGGTTGCGGTGCGTCTTGAGCCCGGCGAGCACCGCGTTGGGGATCGCCCCAATGCCCATCTGCAGCGTCGCGCCGTCTGAAATGAGCCCGGCAATCACCGAGCCGATGCGCGACTCGACGTCGTTTGGCGGGTTCGTGGCGCGCTCCGGAAGCGGCTCGTCCACGTTGCAAATGTAGTCGAGGGCGTTCATGTGCACAAACGAATACCCCGTGGTGAAGGGCATGTTCGGGTTGATTTGCGCAATGACGGTCGTTGCCGTTTCGACCGCGGGCAGCGCAGTGGCGACCTAGAAGGTTGTGGATTTTTGTTTATTTCATATTGGGAAAACAAACAAAATAACGCTACGGACCTCGACGCCGAGCGAGACGTAGCCGTGCCTGTCGGGCGGCGAAACGTTGATGAGTGCAACGTCGGGTCTGACAAGGCCGCGGCGCATGAGCAGCGGGATCTCGGACAAAAAGGTGGGGACGTAGGACGACACGCCGAGGGCAACGTTCTTCCGCTGGTTGGCGCCGACGAAAAAGTTGTTTGTGAAAAACGAGCGGGCGTGCTCGGGCTTTGAGCACGGGTTCGGCTTTTCGAGGTGCAGGTGGCAGAACTCGACGTCCTCGAGCTCGGCGGCGCGCTTTTCGAGGGCGGTGAGGAGGGTGGCGGGGGGTGGCGGCGACGCCGTGCACAAAGACGCGCTGCTTCGACTTGATGACCGACACGGCCTCTTCGACTGAGACGTGCTTGGGCGGGCCCTTGCGCGTCAGGAGGCCGCGGCGCGCAGCGGGGTGATGCCGCACCGCGCGCGGACAGCAGCGCGACGACGACCAGGCCGTGGCAGTGGCGGTGGTGGCAGCGGCGGCGACGGCATTCCTCGCGAGGAGGGAGGGATGAGGAGATTTGAGCATAATAGATATGGAGTGCTTGTTGGTCGCCGGCGGATGAGGGGGTATTGAAACGAAGATGGATGTGGCGGCCGGCGGGAGGGCAACGGAGTGGAGGAATCGATGGTGGCGACGGGCTCGGTCTGCGTATTTATACAAAGTGAGACAGATAGTGAAGCGAAGAGGGATAGAGACAGAGCGCGCCACAGATTTCTCTCTCACTCTCTCTGACTCTCTCTCTCTCTCTCTCTCTCTCTCTCTCTCTCTCTCTCTTCTCTCCCTCTTTCTGTCTGAACCACGCAGGGTTGAACCCACCGGGATTACTGCTCCTGCTGCTGGGTTGAGTCACAGGCCGTCATCTACTTCGGACGCACACAACACCCACCTCACACTCACAAACTCGCACAGGAGTGGGATAAAGAACTAGAAAAGAGAGAAGAGAAAAAAAAAGAAGAAGAAGAAGAAAAAAGAAAAAGGAAAACGGCAGTCGAGGATCAAGCCCGGCCAGAGCGGGCTTCACCTTTTGGCGAACGACGGGCGACAACGAAACGCAACGACAACGACAACGACAACGACAACGACAACGAAAAGGCGACAAGCCTGCCTGGGGGAAGATTGGTATCCCTCATCTCACTAAGGCAAGAGTCCCACGGAGAGTCGAGCAACAAGAAGAAGAAGGAGGATAAGAAGAAAACGAATGAAGACGACAAAGTGTGCGTGAAAGAGGACAGCCCTCCGTGGGCGCATATTGTGCGTTTTTACATTGTTAGCCAGACTTGAAAGCATTTGATTTTGGTGCGTTGTTGTTGTTTACGCATCTTCTTCTTCTTCTCCTTCTTCTCCTTCTTCTCCTGTTTTGCTTCGCGGGCGGGTGGGGGGGAATACAGGGGGGAGGGCGGGGGGTTGTTGATGGGGGCAAGCCATCATCGCTCATGGTGGCCTCGCTCTCCTCTCTCGACCGGGGCAGCAGGCAAGGAGAACGCCGAACACACAATGCTTGGTCCAGCCAGAAGGGCAAAGTCAAAGTGAAAGTTGAACCACGTCATTACATTCCATCCCACCAGCCAGATCGCGGCTCGCTTGGTGGCTGGCTTGGTGGCTGGGCGGGTGGCTCGCCGTGTTGCCCGACGAGTGGCACAACCAATGGCGAGAAAAATGGCTTCCAACAACGGCGGTGGCGGCGACGATGATGATGTCGGCGGCCGTTGTTCGACGCCGTCACCGCCGTCCTCGCCCGATCTCCTCGTGCTGTCGTCGCTGCCACCGCCGCCGCCGCCACCGCAGCAGCAGCAGCAGCAGAAGCGGAAGCAGAAGCAGCGACACGGCCCCGACGTCGGTTCACAAACGGACGAGCCCCTCACCCGTCGCCGCCTCCGCGGGCCCCGTCCGCGATCGCCCTCGCCCCTGCACTCCGCTTTGCCCGGCTCACCGTCACCGTCTTTAGCACACTCGCCAGACGGATCCCCGCTGCTGCTTTCGCGCCCACCCCCACCCGCCCTGGCCGCCGTCGCTTTCACCGCTCGCGCCGCCCCTACCGCGGCGGCAACCGCGTCGGACACCGCGGCCCCATTACTGGCGGCGGCCGGAGATGACCTGTCCGACGCCCCGCCAAGCCCGGCTCACGGGCGCGCCTGCGACGCCAGAGGCGCCGGCGCCACCGCTACCGCTGACCGCCTTGCCTTCGACTGAGTTGATCCCCGCCTCTGCCACCGTCACCGCACCTTCAGCGATTCCGGCGGCGGCCGCGGTCTCTGCCGCTGCGCATGCACACAGAGGGACGGCCAGTCACCACCATCTCGGCGCCATGCGAAGTCTGCCAGCGCAGCCCGCTCTCAGGGAGGATCCGCATGGACCGCATTTGAGACCGGTGGGTTTGTTGTTGCGGTGGGGGAGAAAGTTCGACTGGCCGATAACTTTGGAATGCTGCGGCGCGTGGAAACAAGTTCTTTCCAAAGCTGCCGACAGGTGCGTACGAGCCATTTATTCTGGATGCGTCGGGCGAGTCCCGAGAGCAGAGCGACGACGGTCCATCTCGCTCTACGGCAGCAGTCCAGGTGAGTGTTTTTCTTCGTTGACGCACAACTGAAACGCGGGAAACCTCAAAGGTCCCAGCGAGCATCAATCGGTATCTTCGGTCGTACCAGAGAGAAGGCATCCAATTCCTGTACCGTTTGTACAAACAGAGGCTGGGCGGACTGGTCTGTGACGACATGGGTCTGGGGTGAGCCCGACAATCTCCGAACCGACCTTGTGGTTTCGTTCTCTGATTTTCTGTCTGCTATTACCGGAACGAACAAAGGAAAACTATTCAGGTGAGGCAGCCTGCCTTCCGCCGGTCCTCCTTAACAAAAGAAAGACTTAAAATTATTTGTTTTCGCCTCAAAACAGGTCATTGGCTTTCTCGCTGCCTTGTTCAGTTGAGTGATATCTGTTTCTTCGTCCTGCGTCCTATTCTAATCGGGCTTATCTGTTGGGTGCGGTAATGCCAGGCAAATCAGGACTCGCGAAAGACGAAGTATTGCGACGAGACCAAGTGCGAAGGGACAAGGCCGTATTTCCCCCCGTGCTTGTCGTCTGCCCCACCTCGGTCATCTTTAATTGGCGCAACGAGTTTAGAACGGTATCGCCTGCGTATATATCCCTTATGCTTTCGAGGTTTGCGCTGCCACCTAACAAACCTGAAAAAAAAAAAATTAGTGGGGCTACTTTACTGTAGACGTATTCCACGGCACGCACATACGCCGCGCAGACGTCCTGAAGCAGGCGAAGCAGCAGCACCTCGAGGTTGTCATCACCAGCTTCGCGACGTTTCGGAACCAAGCAAAAGAACTGCAGGACGTCGACTGGGCGATGGTGATTGTCGACGAAGTGCATCAGTTGAAAGGTTTGGGCATTGAGTCGCGCACTACTTCCCCCTCCCATTGAAGATTTAAACAGGCGTGTTAACCCAATGAAAAAACCCCCGCAGATCCAACGTCGAAGATTACTGGGGCCATGAAAGAGTTTCGTGCAAAGTGCAAGTTTGGGCTCACGGTGAGAGAGAGAAAAGGCATTCCTGACGAAGCGTGCATAGCGAAAATCTCACCCTGCCGGCAACTCAAACGAATCAGGGCACTGCGATTCAAAACCGGTACTCAGATCTCTGGTGCCTTTTGGATTGGTGTAACGAAGGTTGTGTTCTGATTTCTCCCCCTTTGCTTTGATTTTTGTCCACTGTTTCTGAAGGAAATGGTGGCTGTTGAATGGAAACAAATGTAATTGACTGCTTCCTTTTGGCCGGGACGTGCAGGCTCGGTTGGCACAAGAGCAGCCTTTGAAAGGGAGATCGCCGGACCCTTGCGGCAAGGGCAGTCGTACAGCGCAAGCAACCGGGACATTGCACGGGGCCGAGTTGAGAATCAAACAGTCTCGCCCCTTCTTTTCCTTTAACCTGCTCTGTTTCAACTCGGACATATAACCGACGCAGGAAGTCGCTGTTCGGTTTCGGGACGCGGTGTTGTCCAGATTTCTATTGCGCCGGACAAAAAAGTGACGAAAAGCAATGATTGTTCCTCGTTCTGCGCCGTCGTACTGATGTCTCATTTCCCCAAAACGTCGCCAGACTCATCGCAGACCAACGTTAGGAGATTTGCGCCTTTCAACGGCGTAATTGCAGCTGACTGCCTGTGCGTATCCCCCATATCCTCCCCTCCCCCACTCTACAAAAAACCCCCCACCATTTGGTCAATAGTACCCAAGAAAGAGGACAAGGTCGTGTTCTGCCCCATGACGAAGCGTCAGGAGACTGCCTACCAAAAGTAAGCCATTTTCCGTTTCCCTTGTCGTTCCGTCACCTGCAAGTCGACCGGAAATTCTGAATTGCCTCGCGTTTGCTCGACAAATGCTTTTCCCACGCCCCCGTCGCGATTCTCTGTCAACAAAAAAAATAGCATCCTTCATTCTCCGGACTTTCAGCTTTTGGCCAGAAAGGACGAACCGTGCGACTGCGCAAAAGCGAGGTTTGTTCGGGGGAGTGTTCCCTAATTGTCACAGCAAGTGTTTTGAATGGGGAGACAGCGAACCCCACAGCGCCGATTTTAATTTAACTGCACTTCTTCGCAACTCGACCCTACTTCCCTCACACAACACCTAACATTGTCTCTCTCTACAAAAATTCACCGACCCCGGGAGCAGAAATGACCCGCGACACAAGCGTGGCAAGTGCTGCTACCAGACGACTTCGACCGGGGAGCCGTTGCAAAAGCTGGTGCTGCCAGCGCTGGTGACGCTCCAAAAAGTTGCTAATCATTTAGCCCTGATTATGCCTGGTGAAAGCCCATTCCTTTTTTTGTTCGTTGAACATTCCGGCCACAAAGGTTCCGTCTGGAAGCGAAATTGCCAAACGCCATCAACGGTAACCGTTCCAATCCTCTCCTTTCCTACCGCTTCGAAAAACCAAAAAAAAAAAAAAAAAAAAAAAAAAAAAAAAAAAAAACAAGATAAGTCCGACCCGAAGGAGAAGCAGCAAAAGGACGAAAAGCTCGTCAGTATTGCCTTTGGCGCGGAGGCCAGGCGATTCACGTATGATTACATGAACATGAGGGACGCCAACAATTGCGGAAAGTGGAAGGTGTTTGGATTTTCAACGTCCCCCCGGTTCTACTTCTCCTTTGCAGTAACAACAAAGCACTCACCGACAACTCCTCCCCTCACCACCCTAGATCCTCGACGAGCTCCTCACCCTCTGGCACCAGCACGGGTCCAAGGTGCTCATCTTTTCGCACTCGCTCAAGCTGCTGGGGATGCTCGAGGAGATGGTGCGGCTACGCGGGTACGGGTTCCTGCGGATCGACGGGTCGATGACGGCCGCGGAGCGCGCCGACAGGGTCGAGCGGTTCAATGCGGATGCCGCCGGCGGCGTGTTTGTGTTTTTGATCAGCGCGAGGGCGGGCGGCGTTGGGATTAATTTGACGGCTGCAAAGTGGGTGGGGAGTGGTTGGGGAGAGTCTGGTTCATACACACACACACACAGTCTCTCTCTCTCTCTCTCTCTCTCTCTCTCTCTCTCTCTCTCTCTCTCTCTCTTGTGTACCACTTACAATCTCCTTTCCGCCCCGATCTCCCCAGTGTAGTCGTAATCTTTGACCCCAGCTGGAACCCCAGTCACGACCTGCAGGCTCAGGACAGGGCGTACCGCATTGGACAGGCGCGTGACGTTAGCGTCTTTCGCTTCATTGCTGCTGGGTCGATTGAGGAGATCGTCTACGGACGCCAGCTGTACAAACAGCAGCAGGCGAACATCGGTTACAATGCCAGCGAGGAACGGAGGCTGTTCGAAGGAATTGAAGGTCTTTTCTGCCGTTTCTTTTCTTATTTTAGTGGCGAAGTGTTTTTCAGACTCCACTGGAATGTTTTGCTCGAAACCCCTTTCGAAATTTTCAATTTTCTCCTTTTTTATTTGGGGCGACGCACTTCACCTAGGCGACGCCAAACGCAAGGGCGAGCTCTTTGGCATGGAGAACCTGCTCGCGTACGAATCCCGCTCCGAAGTGATCACCAAGCTCATCATCGACAAGGTCGACCGAGCCGAGGCCGACTATGTAGTCCGCGACCTTGCACACGTGGAAGACGAGCCAGATGATGATGGCGACGGCGACGGCGACGGCGGCGCGGCTGAGCGACCAGGAGTCGATGACGAGGACGAGGACGATGACGGTGGCGGCGAGCAAGACGACGGCGACGGCGAAGACGGTCGCGGCGGGAACGATGACGAGCGCAGCCGCGTTGGGACGACCGCGGCGTGTAAGCGGCGGAAACGGAAGGATGCAAAGGTCTGGCGCCTTGTTTCCACTCTCCTTCTTCTTGAGCCCCATCCCTCGCTCCTCTGCCACTGCGAAAATCGATGCCGGCACTAACACACACCTTTCAAACTTTTATAAAACAAAATGTTGTTCTTGAATGAAATCAAAATCAATTAGGTAGCAGCCATGACCGCAGACCCGGACGAAGACCTTCCGACGCTCGAAATGAGATTTAAACGTTGGCGTCCAGTCTTTTTCTCTTTCCACTGTTGCCCGCTTTCGTTTCTGCTGACGGTGCCGCACCCCCATTAAACCCCCCCAAAATATCAGCAAGACCGCCCGCTCGTCAAAAGTCGTCGATGCAGCTTGAACGCGATCGAGTCGGTGGGTGACCGCGCTCCTCTGATTTGACCGATACTGCTCATCTGGCGGCACTACCCGCCAAATCCTTTCTTTTCCAACACGACTCGTTAAAACTTTACCCCCCGCTCAGCGGCCATTTTGCTCGGAAACGATGTCGAGTACACCCACGCCAACGCTGACGTCCTGGGATCAAGCAAGATCGAGCGGCAAATCACAGAGAATGCAAAAAAGGTGTGCTTCAATCCGGCAACCGTCCGCTCAAACCCGCATCTTCCAACCTCACTCCCTGATTAATAAAGGCTGTGGAACTCGGGCTTGCGACGCAGCAGGTTGTGTTTGAGCCTCGCGATGGTGGCCGCGGCGGTGGACGGGAATCTGATGTGGACGACAGCGACGAGCGTATTGAGAGGTGAACTATCTTTTAATTTTTTTCTCTTGTATTTTGCCCTTCTCGTTTTTGTTGCTCGCCACCCGAAGGAGAAACTATCATGTGCCCCAACACCCTGGTTCTCCGCTCAAATGGACGAAAACACCACTACGTCGCCCCCCTCCTCCACCCCAGCGAAATCACACCGGCGATGCGATCCCGCATCTTTGCCGAGATGGCGCGGTTCTATGGCATGCCCCGCGCCGAGTTTGCCGAGATAGTGCTCGATTGTTCGCGGGCGGAGCGCCAGGAGATGCTGGCAGAGTTTCGAGAAAAATACCACCGGGAGATGGCGGGGCGAGTAGAAGCGGAGGAGAACGTCGAGGAGGAGGAGACGGCGGTGGATGGGAACATGGATGAGGTGGCAGAGGCAGAGGAGGAGCGGGACGCGAGTCGACGGGCAAGCCGACGCGCCGTGCGACGTGAAGGAAAGCGGCGGCGGGGCCGAGGCCGTTGATTTCTTGCAATATCTGGCTGGTATTTATATTATGGGCTTGGCCGCCCTCACCTCCGTCTCCCTACGCCAACAGTTTCTTTTGAATGACGCTGGCTTGAAGCGCCGCCTCAGAAGGAAAAAAAGACAGGACTGGACGTGTTCGGACGCACGGGTGCCACACGTGCCTGGGTCACCCCAAACCTCACACAGCCAACGAACTGGCGCCGATGGCGGCGAGAACAGGGACGGCTGCATGCGATTACGGCAATCGCTCCTCGATGGTGGGCGGACCGATCGCGACAGAGGCGGTGGAGGCACAAGCAGCAGCCGCTGTTGCAGCGGCTACGGCGACGTCTGCTAATGCAACTGTGGAGGCCACCGAAAGCGACAGCCACTTTCTTTACGAGCGCATCACGGATGCCATGCGCGAGACCGCAGCTCAGACAGTGGAGCAGTTGCAGCGAAACTACAAACTAACAGACGACCCCGCTGGGCCCAGTGACCTGTGGGGCAGGAACTCACTGGAGCCCGATTCGCAACGTGAATACACAAAGCACTGGGATGGTGTGTGGCTTTTCTTTACCTTCTTCCGTCTCCATCCTCGGTTATCATTCTAATGACTCGTGGTCCCTGCTTGCACTAGGCTTGCGCAATTTTTGCATTTTCATTGGCGACTACGAGTCCTTGATGATTCTCCAGAAAACCAGACAACTTCCAAGCTGCCCGGCCGTAAAGGCGGACACCGTTTACATGTACGTCAATTTCAAAGCTGGCGAAAGGGGCTCGGTCCTCCTCAATCCTGAGAGTAACGAACCAGTGCTCGTGGGTGGCGACCCGATAACGTGTGAGGGAACATGGCGCGATCTCCTCAACGTTGAGCAATTCCAGTCGGCCGTTTCGGTCCTCCACCGCGCTCGAGGGAACGACGGGAGCTACCATGAACCTTGTCGCCGGTGTCTCGCGGCAAAGATAAAATCCCGGACGGGCTGCGCGCGCCACGCAGGCGAGCCGAAGCTGTTTCGGACTGGAAACCCGTGCGAATCCGACAGTTTTCGAAGCATGGCGAAAGGCCTCAAGAAGAACATGGGGGACTATTTCCCGCACGGCGACAGCGCCCTCTCCCTTTTCGATCTTATTCGTATTCGGACTGCTCTGCTCCGCCGGGGGACCAGGGCGGATCTGCAGTTGTGGGTTATGATCATCGTGTCCGTCAAGCTGTTTCTTCGGTCCGACGAGATTCTCGGCCTTGCGTTCGATTCGAACGCTGGGACTAGAAATTACGTGTTCTGGGACTGCAGTTCGGTTAGCGGCGACGGCGCTCTGGACGTTCTCGCTTTCAGTATCCGGGGAAAGTGCGACCGGGCCCCAACCACCCTGCTTCTGTATCGTGACGACCAGTTTCCTGAGCTTTGCCCAATCCGCGCAATCTTGCAGTACGTGCATGAATGCCACGTAAAAAGAGGGTACCTGTTCCCACAAACAGATGTGCTTGACAAACTGACGGCCGAAGGCGACGGATATTGCCCGACCGCGGTTCCTTTCGAAGATTTCCACAACGCATTGACGGGGATCTGCCATCAGGTGCTCGATCGGCCGGCAAGCATTGGCACCCACACCTTGCTGAAGACTGCATATTTTCTGGCTGTATGGACAGGAGCGAAAGAAACGCCCTTACGTCACGCGGCAAGGCACGCAACCACAACGATTGCTATCCGCTTCATGATGGATGCACCCGGCCAGCTAGTACTGGTGAAGCGCAGCCCCGAACACGCTGCCGTGCTCCAGCGCCTGCCAGATTGGACATCGCCGTTGGTGTTCGACATATCGACGGCGCAAACCTTCTTAACCCGCCCTCCGACCGAAGATCTGCACCACGCTGCCTGCCATTTTATGCGATTGTGCGGGCGCCACACGCGTACTATTAAGCCCACCACCTTTGAAATCGCGGAGGATTGCACGCGGTATCGCGGAACCAGCGTCGACCGGAGCGAACTGGAGCGTGCGATGCACGCGGTCCCAGAGTACAGGATGTGGAGCTTTTTCACCGCAGTGGACGCTTGCATTCCCGAGGCTTTTTCTCTCTTCCAACCCGCCAGCGCGGCGACGGCCGCCGCTTTGGCGAACGCAACCCCACCGCGTGCGCCCTCGACAACATCTGCCGCAGCGAGTTCGACCGCTGCAGCGCTGCCAGCGCAATCGACGGCGGCCGTGGCTGTGAAGGTTGAAGGGATGACGGGTCCAACCTCAGCGAACGCGTTCACAGCAGCCTCAGTCGACGCAGCGACGCGCGCACATGAGTCAGGTGTCGACGCGGCCGATCGGCCAGCCACGGTGTTGAAACGCACGTACGACGAAACGCAAGGCGACGCGGTGGGCGAAAGCTTGCCGCCAAAGAAGCAGCGGCGCGGCGGCGACATTGCGCTGCGAAGCCGGCCGGCGCTGGCCGCCGCGCGCGGGACCGCGGCGATCCTCGACGCCGTGCTCGCTCTCGACGACGAAGTCCAGCAGCTGGGCAACAAGCGGAGCCTGATTGTCGACAAGGACCGCCAGTGCTACCTGCGCACGGCGGCCGTGCGGAGCTGCTTCCGCAACCACTTTGGCGGCTCGAAGGACGCGTTTGTGCGGCGAGCGGTCGGGATCAGCGTTTCTGGGTTTGGGAAAAAGTGTCTGGGGTTGGGTGAGGTTTGCGGGTACGGCGGAACCGAGGTTGTGGTAAAGGCGGATGTGACGTGAATGGGAGGGATAATCAGAACCAAAAGAAAACCAAATAATTAGGGTTGTTACTGAAATTGACGGCAACCTCCAAGCCGTGTCGGGCCGTTGCGCATCTTGAGCTCCCTCAACAACAAGGAGAACGCCCCACGCCGCTAGCCGAAAAAAAAAATTCGTTCAGCTTGGAAACAAAACAAAAAAACAACTTTTATCTCATTCTTTTTTTTTTTTTTTTTCCTTCGCCTTTTTTTTTTTTTTTTTTTTTGTGGCCTCGGTCCAGCCGGTGCAGTCCAGGTATTTGGCTAAAAACCAGTTCGTGGCTTTGATGTGAATCCTTGGTCCTCTCTAATTGTCCTTTCCATGGTCTGTCCCCTGGTCTCCGGAATGGAAATTCTGTCTCCACCAGTCACATTTGGCTGGCTCTGTTAAAAAAAACCATGCCTAAGCCACTCCACGGTCAATATCACAGCATTTAGCGCTGTGCGAGTGCTTGATAAAGTCCCAAGGTTTCGATTCACAGGCTGTACACTGCATAATTGTGTGTGCTTTAAAGTCACCATTTGATCGGATATTAATCTCATCTTTACTCACATGCTCCTTGGAGTTTCAGCCACATCAGCATTTTGCAGCAGCGTGTCATTTTCTCCCAGCTGGAATTTAACACATTGTGTATGTTGAGATTTGAACCTAGGAAGCCAGCTTCCTATGTCGACGGCAGCCTCGTCGCCGATGCGACTTACAATAATTTGGGTAAGCTGAAAGGCCTGATCTGAATCCAATGAAAAGAGTTAGGTGGAGACAGCGGTGATTCTAGCTTTGCTTTCCTAGGCTTTTCCAGCGAGGATAATGCGATGAGAATCACACTCAATTGGTTCAGAGAAATGTTGAACCAGGGCAGCTCACAGCAGCTCCAGGTCACCTGACTTTTGTCTGAACCAATGTTGAACCATGGACTGGTTGATTTGAAATGCCCCTAATGATTTCAAATCATCTTTCCTCTGTGGGAAGACTGATCACTGGACACAGACCTCTGGACAGACCTTTTGGTTGATTTGAAATGCTCCTGAAGATTTCAAATCATTTTCCCCTCTCTGTGGGGAGACCAGTTGCTTGCACACAGGGCTCCACACAGAGCTTGGTTGATTTGAAATGCTCTGAATATTTCAAATCACCGTCCCTCTGTGGGAAGGGGTTTACAACACCTCCCCAGAACAAAGTCCTGTCTGAGGCAGTTTGCAACTTGTTCAGATGGGCAAAACAGGAAAACTGGTCAACCTCCCTGCAGGAGTATAAATTGGGCAGAGTTTTCCAAGAGTAGCAGGTTCTTTATCGGCTATCGGTTCGCTCTTCATAGGTTCAGGGTCTTGCCAGTATGTCGCAACTGATGGCTGGAATGTCTCTCACCCATTTACTGCACAACTGGCCCAAGAACGGGATACATGGTGGGCAGGAGATGGGACTGTCTCTACACTTGGTGAAGGTGGAGCAGTCTGTCCACATGGGGCCTAGTGGAAGTGTGGTAAACGTGGTGGCCTCACGAAGGGGTTGAAGTTCTGTTCTGATGTTGATTTGGAGTGCGACTAGAGGCAGCAAGTGACTTAGTCTCTTTTGGAGTGTACAGCGGTACGGAGCATAATGCAAAATGTGAAGCTGAAACTGACTATTGAGCCAGGCTATTTATATCTGGCGGATTTGTCTTGTGTCTTATATCTGGCGGATTTGTCTTGTGTCACCATGAAGGGGTGACATTGGTGACTGGGTTGTAGATAGAGCAATCATCCAGATGGTCCCTCTGATGGGGCCTTGACGTGGCAGAGATGACTGCGGGGGACAAGCGCGGCGTGTCTCGCCAATTTGCTGTGCCACAGGACCGATGAAGGGGATACCCTGTGGGCAACAGAGGAGTTTGTGGCTGCAGGCAACAGACAAGTACATCTGTCTCTTCAACAGTGAATGTATCATCTGGCAAAGGTCTGGACTACGTGAGGAGCAGATAAGGATTCTGGCCGTTAAGAAAGTTTCGGCAATTGGCGCGAAACTGGGCCTCGGTTTGCGCCGGCTTTACACAAGCTTTAACCCGAAACTCCCGGTCCGCGCGACATTAGCAAAAAGGAGGGGGGGAAAAAGTCCTGTTGGATCCCCACTGTTTTTTTTTTTTTTTTTGTTTTCAACAAGCGGGTCATCGAAAATACAGAAAATTTTTAATTTAGGTGTATTTCCCCAAACAACTCCTTGCAGAGACCTTCCGCTGCAAAAAAGCCAACGTCATCGTGTTTGTCTGGTTATTTGTCAGGTTGATAGGTAAAAGCTGAAGTAACAGCAGTTTGAATTAATCCGTCGCGGAATTTTGTCTCGGTACCGAAAGGGTTATTTGTCTTCTTGTTTTTTTTTTTTTTTTTTTTTTTTTTTTTTTTTTC
Source organism: Zopfochytrium polystomum (assembly GCA_025765615.1). Lineage (NCBI taxonomy): Eukaryota > Fungi > Chytridiomycota > Chytridiomycetes > Chytridiales > Chytridiaceae > Zopfochytrium > Zopfochytrium polystomum. Next base: position 133,152 of record JAIVFJ010000077.1, read on the forward strand.
AGGTGCACCTGATGTGGAAAAGCAGCTGAGTCGATTGCTCCCAAAATCAGTGGGGTTGCCTTGTGGGAATAAAAAATTTTCTGACTGCATCTGATTTTGAATTTGAACTCGCACTGTGTATGAAGTTTTTTTTCGGGTCAATACAGAGTCCCTTCAAATCCGTCTGGCTCACGAGGTGAAGGTAGTGAGAGATGGTACACGGTGCTCCTCTTAAGGGGCTGTTTTGGGAATGCAGCTGGCCCCACCAGCAACTGCTCGCTCTGTGTTGGAGTGCTGGCTGCGGAGGCGACGACGACAGCGGCAGCAATGGCAGCCGCATCGTCGTCCCCCCCCCCCCCCCCCCCCTCTTGTCCCTGCGAGGGTGTTGGTGGCCGCACTCAGCGCAGCCCCCAACACCTGAGTGTTTGATCTATGAGTGCCTGCCTCAGTCCTATTGCTGTGAGAGCAAGATGTGTGAGTACAAGTGTGATGTGATAAAGCCTGGTGGTTGAGTGATCATGCTGATGCAGCCCAGTGGGGTGTGTGTACAATTGTCTGTGTTTCCGCGTGCGAGTTCCCAACTGGCGACCTTCTGACCCCTACACAGTCGACACTCTTCTCTCTCCTGCCCTCGTCACTGGCGAAGGCGAGTGCTCCCTCAGCTCCACACGGTGAGGGGAACTCGCTGTCTGTCCCACTGCACTACTAACCACTCCTATTGTGTTTGAGAAAAGGTTCTTTGCAAGATAAAACCCCCTGTTGTCCTCTTCTCTCTTTATTACGAGGTGTGTTGTGCTCTCAGGAGTGCCTTTGCATTTCCCCTCACACCACCCCACGCCCACATGAGCTGAATGTTCATTCCTTTGTGTTTGAGACCCTGTTAGACAGATCAGTAGGGATACTTCATGGACTAGGCAAGTGGTAGGGTTGACAACATCCCAATAAAGTTAGTTTCAACCTATTATTTGCTTTCCTTCACTCTGGGGCCCAGATCCTTGGGTCAAAGGAGTGAGTATAGTCTCATCCAGGTGTGCGACGCTTGTTGGAACCCACTTGGTCCGTACCGGCAAAACGACTAAGGTGGGTGCGACTTTGTAATGCAGTGGACAGCGGCAAAGACAGACAAGACAAATCCAATTAAGAGATACAAATAGACAAATGGAACAGACATTGTAAATGTACTCTTTGACAAATTCCCGGACTATGTGATGAACAGACATAATAGCACACTGGTTAGCAGGCGCTAAGAACTGGGATTCGAATCCCTGCCAGTGTAATGCTGTTGACCAGCGTTGATCTAAGTGTGCATGCCTTTTAGTAAGTCCACAGAGGTGCCTCAGCTTCCTTACTGTAATGACAGATCTGCTGTTGGACCCAGCCAGCGCCGCGCACGGCCTGGGCTTCATAGGAAGAGTCAAATTACAAACTAGAAAATGCCGTCGGTTCCACTAAAGGTTAGAATATTGCTATAAATAATTTTTTGTTTGTGTGAGGAATATTGATGCCGACCATAGCTCAGTTGGAAGAGCGCATGACTGTAATGGATTCTGAAATCATGAGGTCCCCAGTTCGAACCTGGGTGGTCGGACTTTTCCTTTGTTGCTGTGAAGCAGCTTTCTGTTCTCAATACCCGACGTTTCGGGGATTTTTTTTACAGACTGCTGATTGTGCGCTGGACAAACCTATCCCAAAAGGAAGGACACAAACTAGCCCGCCAATCACGCTCCTTGTCTCTCAGTTTCAAACCGTGAGCAAATAGAGGGTACCTTTTGCTCGTGTTTTGGAGCAGAATCGTTAATCATGGAGGATACTGTGGACTTTGCCGGGGTTGGAGCCGAAAGGAAGGGTACAGAGATGGCAGCGTTCTCATTGAGGATAAACACGACTCCTTACCAGTGAAGTCTCCTATCCACTCCACACATGGTGACAGGTTTTTGGGGAGGCACTCACCGATACAACAACCTGAAAAGGAGATATGAAGGACACAAAAACAGGGCTGTCCAAGTGGAAGTCTTACTGATTGTCTTGAGTTGAGAGTCTTAGTATAGTGCGGGACACCAAGAATATTCAAAAAATTTACTAAAAATATGAACTACTCCCGCACAACTGCTTCCCTCCCCAATCTGCTCCTTCGCTTTCTTGCAGTCAATGAAAGCTCTGATGGTTGCAAAAAGAAACTATCCTCAATCTCACTGACCACTGTCAGGTGACAGAAAGGCATCCAGACTTGATCTGGGACACAGTACTGTTAATCAAATCGGAAAAAGCAAGCCTCCTGAGGCACCCATCAAAGTAGCAGGCCATCCACTGAAGCTAGTGAAAAGCTCTTATGTGTGATGCAAATTAAATATGGAAAGGAGAAAATTGCAACACGTCATGCAGGTTGGACTCTGCAAGAAATAAGACTGGCTCTATCTCCCACACGCGGCAACCCGTTTAAACTTTGCTCAGCACTCAAGAACCGGCTGCAGAAAAAGCACCTCATTTGGTCTGAACTGCTCAGCCTATCTGTGATAAATCTCTGGATAACCATGACGAAGTTTGGCAGTGTTTGCGCTGTTGGGACGATTGCTCAGAGGTGGCGACGGCGCTCGTCCGGTGCAACCAGCGGTTGCCTTCCGTTTCTTCCAGTTTTGAGGGGTTTCGCTGGATATTGGGCCGGGTAGGAATGTCAGAGTTTTCCGTCGTTTAGGTTCCGCGGGAAGCCGGAGTATTACACAGTATTAAACCAATTGAGCACCTTTTCGCCAGATTGTATTCACTCTTTTTCCTCCACGTGGCACTTCTAGGGAGCCAGACTAATAAGGAGGGGTTCCGCGCCGATTACCAAGCATCATTCAGGTTTTCGTGCCACTGTCAGCTCCTCTCGCTCTCTCCTGACAGCGTGACGACGGGGGAGCAACGGAGAATATCAGTTGCTGACCCTGCAAGCCTCAATCCAAGACTCGTGGCGTCTAAGCAGCTCCGGTATAAGAATACTCTCAATTTCAACATTGTTCTTTAGGTCATCGTCCGAGAGCCTAATCTCCTCATTGGTATCGGCAGTAATGAGATTGACCACTTGCTTGCGGGTGGACAAGATATTCCCGACGACCATTTGGTGCCCGTACCTGGAGAGTGCGGTTCGTGCCTTACTAACAAGGATTGACGGGTCGGTTTCCAGCTGAATGTAGTGAGGAAAAGTGAGATATTGGGCGTCCCGAGGAGATAATTTGAGAGTGAGATAAATTGCGAAAGAGGGAAAGGTGAGAAGGAGAAAAACAAAGAGAATGGCAAGAGGCCGAGCTACCTTGAAGGACACGACAAAAGCTCGCGGGGCCCACTCCTTCACTAAGGGCGTAATGAACTTTGGAACCTGGTCAAGCTCAAGCTTGAGAGCTCCGTCCCCCGATTGGATCTTGTGCTCGATCTACAAAGCCCAAATCCGAATCGCGTCGTGTTACTCAACAATCGGTGCAACTGTTGCGTCGACAAACCAGTTTGCTTTGTGGAATGAAGAAATCGCTCACTGCAGCGGCCAGATAAAACAGCGCATTTGGGCCCAGCCGTGAGAGAGTGATAGTTATCATTCTCAGTTGGAACAGGTAGTCCGTGACAGTGACATAGTCGATCATTTCCATGAGTCCCGCTGCTTTGACCTGTAAATAAAACCGTTGCCGGTCATCGCCCCGCGCACTCATTATCGGCTCTGACCTTCGCGTACTTGTCCAGGAGAGGTCTCATTGTCGTGGCGTATTCAGGAGCCACTAGGAAGCAAGTCAGGGAACGCGAGAGCACAATCGGTACAGACCTCGTATTGAGCCATCCTCTGACACGATCATGTAGTCCAGGAAACAGTTTTTTGAATGAGTGTAGTGACGACTGTATGGCTGCAGACTGAACTGCCGATGCAGGAAGATCACCGCGTAGCCGGCTTCGATGAACTGCTCCGCCGATGTTGCTCCGCGAGTGCCTGCCGAAAAGTTGTCGATGAATCGGACAGTTTGGGCTTCAAGCGGAACTGTCGTTCCTCCTGACTAAGGAAGGCGATGGAACGCCACGATCGGTGATTAGAACGGTGCTGGAATCCCTCCGCTGCGAAGCAACAAGCAAAACGAATCAGCGAATGGTTGAGATGGCTCACAGTCACGAGAACGACTCGGCGGTTCTCGCTGGCATGCCGGTCGACGAAAGCCGCCACGCGCTGCTGGACGCTCTCCAAATACTTGGGAGGAGTTGTTGTTTCGAAGAACCTGGTCCTCGTGTTAGCGTCTTTCACCGATTGTCGATCGGGGAGTGAAGGTGTTGCCGCGATCAGCGACTTCTCCTCGCACACGGCTGCCGCTTGCCCACACAAATATTTCGCGGCTGCTGCTTCGCCTCACTGCACTCACAGACTGATAGGATCTCTCCTCGCTGGCACCGTCAAGCAAAGGGAGAACGATAATAGACCATCTTTTTCTCACTCACTCGCTCGCTGCGCCAGTTTGCTCGCTCGCTCATCACGTCACATCACACACACTCACTCCGTCGGGTTAGCCATTTGACCGTGGTTTCTTCGGGGTTGTCGAAAATTGGGAACAACAACAGCAACAAGAACCGCGGCGCCAAACCACCACCAGCCCGCCTACCCGAGGCCATCATGGCAACCACCACCACCAGCACCTCCTCGCCCTTCGCCCAGCGGATAGCCGCCGCCTCCAACTCGTGGCTTGCGCGCCTCGCCCTCGACTCGGTCCGGCATGATCGCGAGGGCAGCGCGCAGAACGACGACGGCGACGACGACATCGATTCACGTCGAACGGGTGACCCCGCCACAGCGATCGATTCTGCTCTGCTGGACCTCCAAAGTCGCATCGACGACTGGAAGGCGCGACGATCGTTGGCGCATTCGCAGGTGGATGCGAACGGAAGGTGAGACCCACTTTCCGCTGGCCGTTCCCTGCGTGCCTCGCTAAATTTTCACTACTACCGATTTGGTACGGCAGCGGACATGATGAGAGCGATGCCACCAGCGACACGAGTGTCGAGTTTGGCGAGGAAGTCCCGTTCGTCCCGCCGTTTAATTGGATCAACGAGCTCGTCGCGGATCCGTTCATGATGGACAGCGACGGTGATACCGTTGGAGCGGATGATGATCTCGTTAGCAGCTTCGCCCAGCTGCGCGACCAAGACACTCCCGAGCCAGATGACGCGAACGCTACGTTTGACAGGGACTGGCTCCTAAGGTAGAAAGCTAGTTTCATTTTGGCTATTGGCTCTTACTATCAAAACCTAGGAAGTGCGAGCGTCACGTCCTTATGCACTCTGACGGTGGAGGAATGGCAGCAAGTACTCTCTGCATCGAGCTCTTCTCCATCCTTCGTGGTGGTGGCGTTGGTAAGATCCCGAAGACCTATGCAGGAAGTGCTTACAAATGGAAAGACGACGACATTCAAATGGAGCTACTGGACATAATAGGCTACGGAAACATGGAGCTCGTCTCGACTTTACTGTCTAACCGGCGCGCAATTGTTGACACAATCATGGCGAATGTGAGGCGAATCATTTTCAGGACGCGTAAAAATGACACATAACAACAGAGCGACGTGGACCCCTCCGAGACGAAGCAGCGGCGCCGTCACAACGTCAAAGACTTTGGTCCACAAGAAATTGGTCCAAAGCGACCTATCTATGGTGCTCAAGTCACTATAACGACCGAGGCAGAAAAAAATCGTCTGAAACAGATGAGGAAGGAGATGCGGAGAAAGCCGAAAATGTCTGCTGGTGCGTGTGATGTTTGAGATTCGTTGTCATTTCCACTTATCTTTGCAAATCAAAGGTGAGGTGGACCGGAGTACATCGGCGAAAATTTTGGGTCTAGATGGTATTGAGATGAAGCGCGTCCGAGAGCAGCAGCTGTTGAAAGCCGCGTCGGCTCCAGCATTCTCAAATCCGGTCGGTACAGTCTCCTTTTTAGAAAGAGCACTCATTTCTCATCTCTTTTCAGCAAATGACAAGGGATGCTGTGAAGTACCCACACGTTTATGAGACGACAAAGACAAGCCCCATGGCTGGATTTGGGGCAAGGCTTGTTCTACCCATTGGTTCCAACCGGGAAGACTACAAAGAGTACGAAGAGATCACCATTCCGGTTGCGAAAGTGTCTCCGCCAGTCACAGGGGAGAAGCTCGTTCCAATCACGCACTTCGAGCCTTGGGCGCAAACTGCTTTCAAGGGCTACAAAAGCCTCAATCGAGTTCAATCTCTCATATACCCTATCGCATTCGAAACAAACGAAAACATGCTCGTTTGTGCTCCAACCGGAGCGGTACGTGCAGCACAGGAAAACGTCCGCCTACTAACAATGAGCGTTCAGGGTAAAACTGATGTTGCCATGTTAACAGTCCTTCGAACCATTTCGCAGTTCAGAGAAGGCAATTTCGTCAAGAAAAATGACTTCAAGATAATTTATGTAGCGCCGATGAAGGCACTTGCTGCAGAAGTTGTTCGAAAGTTCTCCGGAAGGCTAGCGGCACTTGATGTCGCTGTTCGGGAATTGACGGGTAAGACGCCAAGGGTGGCTCAGTTGCTACCGCATGTGCTAAGAAATTTTCAATGACAAGGTGATATGCAATTGACGAAGGCTGAAATTGCAGCAACACAAATGATAGTGACAACGCCGGAAAAGTGGGATGTGGTCACGCGAAAGTCCGTGGGCGACACAGAGCTTGTGCAGAAAGTGAAGCTCCTCATCATCGATGAAGTTCACTTGCTGCATGAAGATAGAGGGTCGGTTATAGAGAGCATAGTTGCTCGAACACTCCGCCAAGTCGAAACTACCCAGAGCCTCATCCGCATCGTTGGACTGTCTGCCACCCTTCCAAACTACGTTGATGTCGCCCAGTTCCTCGGGTATGTTGTTGGTCGCGTTTATGTTGTGGGATAAAGTTTCTCCCCGCTTCGACTTACACTGTTCAAGTGTCAACCCCTATCAGGGTTTGTTTTACTTTGATGCTGGATTCCGACCTGTCCCATTAGAGCAACACTTTATTGGCGTGAAAGGCCGAGCCGGCTCCAGCTTAGTCAGGTCGAATATGGATCGAGTGTGCTACGACAAATTGATTGAACTCGTCAAGGAAGGCCATCAAGTCATGGTTTTTGTCCACTCAAGGAAAGATACTGTACGAACGGCAATGATGCTTCGTGACGAAGCAGCGAACGAAGGAGCACTTTGTGAGCAACACAAGCCTTGTTTTTCTATTTGCTCTAACTTACATTACATAGCTCTCTTCGACCCCTCCACCCACACAGAGTACGCTTCTGCCTTGAAAGAGGTAGCAAAGTCGCGGAACAAAGAAATGAAAGAGCTTTTTTCATCCGGTTTTGGAATCCACAATGCTGGTATGCTTCGCTCCGACCGCAACCTGACGGAACGCAACTTTGAGAAAGGGCTGTTGAAGGTGACATTCTAGTGATAACAAGAATTCATACCAGATCTGTGGCTAACCTGTTTTGTCAGGTCCTTTGCTGCACGGCAACCCTAGCTTGGGGTGTGAACTTACCAGCGTACGCCGTCATTATCAAAGGCACTCAGTTGTATGACGCCCAGAAGGGCTCGTTCATAGACCTATCGATCCTCGATGTCTTGCAGATTTTCGGGCGCGCGGGCAGGTATGCATTCCAGAACCGTACAGTTATTGTATATATCGCTTATCGACTTCGCAGACCGCAGTTCGAAGATCGAGGTGTTGGCTTCATTTTGACGACGCACGACAAACTATCCCACTATGTTTCTGCAATGACCCTTCAGCACCCTATCGAATCACGCTTCGCTGAAAGTTTGGTAGACAACCTGAACGCAGAAGTGGCAGTGGGCACTGTCACGAACGTCGAAGAAGCGATCAGATGGCTTGGTTACACGTACCTATTCGTTCGAATGCGCAAGAATCCTTTCAACTACGGGCTTGACTGGAAAGTGATTGAAGAGGATCCAAACCTGGGAAAGCGATTAGGGGAGCTTGTGAAGATTGCTGCCAGAGCTTTGCACAAAGCTCAGATGATAGTCTTCGACGAGCGAACAAACTACCTTACAGCAAAGGACCTTGGTCGGACGGCCAGCTCGTTCTATATTCGCACCGCCAGTATAGAGATCTTCAACGAAATGATGCGAGCGCAAATGACGGAGGCAGACGTTCTCAGCATGGTGAGTATGAGTAGCGAATTTGAAAACATCAAAGTTCGCGAGGAGGAAATACCCGAGTTGAAGACGCTCGAACGCAATCAGTGTTACTGCGATGTGAAGGTATGTTGCGTTGCTCTGTCTACTGGGATATGCACCTCAGCTGAAACGTTTCGCCAGGGAGGGACGGACACAAGTTACGGCAAAACGAACATTCTGCTGCAAACGTACTTGTCGAGGGGAAACATAAACGACTTTGCACTGGTCTCTGACTGTGCGTACGTTGCGCAGAATGCGGCCCGCATCCTTCGCGCCCTATTCGAAATCAGCTTATCCCGGAACTGGGGCCCTGTCGCTTCTGTCATTCATTCTCTGTGCAAGTCAGTCGATCGGCGAATGTGGGCATTTGAGCACCCGTTGTCCCAGTTTGACATCCCTCACGACATTCTCGAAAAGCTGAATCGAGCGGCCAAGTCGCTTACAATCGCGGAGCTTCGTGAAATGGATGCCAAGGAGATTGGGGCAGTCATTCGGCACATGAAGATGGGAAGCACCGTGTACAAGTGCGTGGAACAATTCCCAACCCTGATATTAGAGCCCGAAATCGCACCTGTGACGCGAACGGTTTTGCGTATCACCCTCCACATCACCGCAGGTTCGTTTAACCTTGACGTCCTTCCCAAGCCAAGGAGCTGACCGTCTCCCACCAGACTTTTTTTGGAATGATCGCATTCACGGAATGGTTGAACCGTTCTGGATTTGGGTAGAAGACTCGGAGAATGTTGAGATTTTGCACTCTGAATATTTCTTGCTGAACAAGAAGCAGGTGAACCAGCCCCAGAAGCTGGTGTTCACCATACCCATTCCTCGATCGTCATCGACTGTGGATGAGCTCCCACCCCAAATCTTTGCTAGGGCCGTTTCAGACAAATGGATTGGATCGGAAACGGTGGTTACTATTTCCTTCAAGCATCTTATTCTTCCAAGTCTTCAGAGGACGCCGCACACGGACCTTCTCAGCTTGCAACCGCTGCCCGTCTCGGCCCTGCAAGACCCCATCCTAGAGGAAATTTGCAAACAGCGATTCGATTATTTCAATCCGGTCCAAACTCAGATATTCCACACTCTCTACCACACGCAGCACAACACGTTGATTGGCGCGCCCACAGGTTCTGGTAAAACCGTTGCCGCAGAGCTGGCTATGTGGTTTGTATTGCACAAAACATTGAGTGCTCAGTGCTGACGACCAGCTTTTTTCAGGGCTGCCTTCCGTGATATGCCCAAATCAAAGGTGGTGTATATTGCCCCGCTCAAGGCGCTAGTTCGCGAGCGCGTTCACGACTGGCGCACTCGCGTTGCTCCGTATATGGGTCGAAAATTGGTCGAATTGACTGGCGATATCACCCCTGATCTTCTCACAATCCAAACAGCCGATATTATCATAACAACACCTGAAAAATGGGACGGAATCAGTCGCAGCTGGCAAACTCGTAGCTATGTCACGGATGTATCCCTCGTCATCATAGATGAAATTCATCTGCTTGGAAGCGACAGAGGGCCGATTTTGGAGGTGATTGTTTCTCGCATGAACTACATCTCGTCCCAAACCGAGCGTAAAGTTCGCATTGTCGGACTCAGCACTGCTTTGGCGAACGCCAACGACTTGGCCGATTGGCTTCAAATTAAGGAAGTCGGCCTTTTCAACTTCCGCCACTCTGTTCGTCCTGTCCCACTTGAGATATACATTGACGGATTCCCCGGAAAGCATTGCAAGTGTCCCGGTCGCCTTTTCTTCTTTCCTGGAAATCATCTCTGATTTAGTAATATCTCTTTTTGCAGATTGTCCGCGCATGATGTCCATGAACAAGCCAACCTATTCGGCCATCATGACCCATTCACCAACAAAGCCGGTGATAGTCTTTGTTTCCTCCCGAAGGCAAACCCGGTTGACAGCTCAGGACCTCATGTCTCTGTGTGCCATGGACGATAACCCCAAGCGTTTCCTTCACATGCCGGAGGGAGATCTTGAAAGCATCCTCAGCACTATTCGGGACCCGGCTCTCAAGCTTTCTCTTCAGTTTGGAATGGGTTTGCACCACGCTGGGCTCGTTGAAGGCGATCGCAAAGTCAGCGAAGAGCTCTTTGTCAATGGCAAAATCCAAATTCTGATTGCGACGAGCACGCTCGCCTGGGGTGTAAACTACCCGGCTCACCTTGTGGTTATCAAAGGAACCGAATACTATGATGCCAAAACGAAGGGCTACGTTGACTTCCCGATCACTGATGTCTTGCAGATGATGGGTCGTGCTGGCCGCCCCCAATTTGACGATTCCGGTGTAGCTCGTATTTTGGTTCAGGATGTGAAGAAAAACTTCTTCAAGAAGTTCTTGCACGAACCATTCCCGGTGGAAAGCAGCTTGCACACCTGCCTCCATGTTCACATGAATGCGGAGATTGTTGGTGGAACTATCAAGTCGAAGCAGGACGCGGTGGACTATCTGACCTGGACGTACTTCTACCGCCGTCTTCAAATGGTAACAAACGAAGCTTTCAAACTCTCGATACTTTGCCCTTTCTAATAGTTTTACTTTGGTAAGAACCCTACATACTACGGCGTGGAGGACATTTCTCCTGAAGGAATCAACCTGTTTATGTCGCAACTTGTCGACAAGACTGTGGAGGACCTCGTGAACGCGTCATGCGCCGAAGTTACAGGAGAATTTTTCATCGAACCTACAGTTTTCGGGAAGCTGGCGAGCTTCTATTACCTCACCCACAGAACGGTCGGTCTCCTTGTTCGCAGGCTTACGGAGGGTTACCGACCCGTTGGCGATTCGGAGAAAGGCGAAAGACCTGACGGGGACTTTGCCCACCTTTTGAGGATTTTAGCGGATGTCCCAGAGTACGAGGAGATCCCAGTCCGGCACAATGAAGATAAATCAAACATGGACCTGGAGGCTGAGCTACCTGTCCCTGTGCTCATCCTCTGGAAACCCGGCATGAAGTTGTTCGGCGGCTATCCGGAATTCTTTGCGTTCGATAGCCCACACGTCAAGACCTTCCTTCTTCTTCAAGCGCATTTGTCTCGTTTGCCGTCGCTGCCTTCTTCCGACTATCACACCGACACAACCACCGTTCTGGATTCGTCAATCCGTATTATGCAAGCAATGATCGACGTAGCTTCGGACCAAAGCCATCTAGCCACGTGCCTTGGAGTGATGACAATGATGGGAAGCCTCAAACAGGCGAGGTGGCCGGGAGACCCGTCGGTGTTGACGTTGCCATTCCTTGATTACGACCATCTTCCGCACCTGCAAGTCGGATCGGAAAACTTGACGTCCCTCCGACAGCTGCGGGGCTTCGACGAATCCGAAGTCACCAGCATCCTCGCTAAAGCGCGAAACCCGCCCCTTTCGCGCCACCAGATGCAGGAGGCTGCGTCGGTGGCCGCCGGCCTTCCGTGGGCCGACGTGGAGGCAAAAGTCGTGGGTGGGTCCGAACGGCACGGACGGATCGAGCTCCAGACAGGGAAGGAGTACGAAGTGCAGGTGCGGATCCGCAGGCTGCGGCCCGCCAGGTCGAAGGACTGGCGCGTGCACTCGCCAAAGTTTCCAAAGCCGCAGCATGAGGGCTGGTTTGTGGTTTTGGGGGTCCCGGCGTCTGACGACGTGCTGGCGCTGCGGCGTGTGTCGCCGAGCTCGGGGAGGATCGGAGGCGGTGCTGCGGCGGGAACCGGCGGCGGCGGCAGCGCTTACAACCTGTCGACGACGCTCAAGTTCATGACCCCGGACGCATCGGGCGATGGAGACTACGTAGTGTATGTGGTGAGCGACGGGTACGTCGATGTTGTGGAGAGCGTTCAGCTGCAGCTTCGGTTCTGGTCGAAGGGCGACGAGCAAATTATTTGAATTGCTGCACATGTGTTACTGTACTTGCGTCCGCGATACAATGACGAATAAAAGTTCCAGAAGAGAGGGGCGGTTGATTGGTATTTGTTAGTGTGATCAGTGCGAAGACGTTGGACGGCTGTTACGAAGAAGATTACATTCGTGCGTTCCCTCCCATGAACGCGCCGTCGGCAAGCTGGGGGTCCGGCGCCACGCGACACACCTGCGAGATCCGGCAACGCAGCAGCAAGACGCGAGGCGCCACCGCCGGCGCGAGCGCGGGCGCGGGGGTCGCCTCTGAAGACGAACCCGAAGACGCGTCATCGCCAATCCGGAGCGGGCGCCACCACCACCACCACCACGGCGGCGGCAACGGCAACGGCATCTTCTTCAACATCGTCGACGCGCACGGGTGCGACGCAGCTGTGGACTTTAGCGACATCCGCGGGTGGGACGAAGGGCTGCACGACGAGGAGGTGGCCAAGGCGCTGAACCTCGGGCGCAAGTTTGGTGCATCGTACAATTACCTTACGACGACGACGGCAGCTGCGGCGGCGGCGGACGGAAGCGGCGTCGGTGGCGTGGGTGCTTGCGGCAGCCCTTCCCCGCCCCCGCCCGCGCCGCCGCAGCTGCCGCCACCGCCGACGCCCGCGCCAACGCCGCCGCATTACCACCACCACCACCCGCACAAAAACACGCAGCAGGCGGCTGGAGCCGGGCCGGCGGACGGCGGCGCGGGGCCGGCGGACGGGGGCGGCGCGTCGGCGGCGGCGGCGGTGGGCGCGGCGGCGGGAGGCCCGGCGGGCCGTGGCGTCGTGCAGCCGCCGGCGCGGGGGCGGGCGCGGTCGTCGCGGCCTGTCGCGGGGGCCGCGGGGCGAGCTACAGTGGCGGCGTCGGCGTCGGCGTCTGCTTTGGCGGCGACGAGTGCGGGTTCGGCGGACGGCGACGGAAGCGCTGGGCCTGGTGCGGCGCGGCCGGCGGCTGCGGCGGCGGCGGTGGTGGTTGTTCTGGCGGCCACAGCGGGCTCGGCGAGCGGCGGAGGCGACTGGAGCGTGCGAGCGCGGCCGCGCACCGCGTTTGCGGCGGTGCCGTGCGGCTCGGCGGCGGCGGGGTCGGTGGGCATGGCGCCGCTCCTGCCGCTGCCTGCTGCAGCGCGACGGGCGCCCCCGACGGTGCGGGCGGCGGCAGGGGCTTGCTCGGGGCGAATCGGGGTTACCGACACTGGCGCCGCGGCCGCGGAGCAGCAGCCAGCGGCGGAGGTGGCAGTGTCCGGGCGTGCGGCGTCAGCGTTTGCGCCGAGGGGTCCGCCGGGCGCGCCGTCGCGGGCCATGGCGCGCGTCGGGTCGCCGGGCGTCTGGGGCGCGTCGTCGGGCGCGGCGGCAGGCGACGCGGAGGACAAGTGCACGCTGGCGTGCTGCTCGGGGGTGTTCTCTTCGGCTGCAGCTGCGGCGGCAGCGGCGGCGGTGCCTGCGGGGTCGGGGTCGGGGTCGGCGAGCGAGCGCGGGGCGGCGTGGACTGGGCTGAGCCACGATGAGGCGATCATCCTGCGGAGCCGGGCACGCATGTCATTCTCAAAGTCGCGGACGCGGCGCGGGGCCGCCGCCGCCGCCGCCGCTGCCGCTGCCGCCGCCGCAGCTGCCGCGGGGGGCGACGTCGCTGCGGGGCCGCCGCCGGGCGCGGGAGGGCGTAGCTGGACGGCGGCGGAGCGGCCGGGGCTCAGTACGGTCGTGACTGGGCGGCGGTACTCTGCAACGCGAAGCGGCGGCAGCGGCAGCGGGGGGGGCGTCGCGTCGCCGCGGACACGGTCGGCGTCCCGCGGGTCGTGGGGCAGCGTCGCCCCGCAGTTGTGCGAGACGAGCGGCGCGCGGTCGGGAGGCGTCGTTTCACCGGCGGGAGAAGAGCCGACGGGGCCGTCCAGCTACGGCGACGGTTTCGACCCCGTTGCGCTGATGGCGGACCCGTTCTACACGGTGGACCTCCTCGGCTCGCCGACGCAGCCCCCGCCGCCCCCGCCGCAGGTCGCCAGCGTCCTGAGCCTGCCGCAGCTCCAGCAATCTCACGTGCCACTTCTCTCGATGCTTCCGCCAGACGCCGCGGCGGCGGCGGCTGCGGCGGCGTCGCTCGCATTTGCCGCCGCCGCGGGCAGCGACGCCGGCGGGTGGACCGACTTTGACGAGGACGGCACGCCGCGCGTTCTGCAGGGGCGCGCGGTGACGGCGGCGCGGCGGCGGGGGCTTGCGCCACTGGGCGGGGATTCTCTGCCGATGCGGCCGGTCCCGGCGCAACAGCAGTGGCGGCCGGGAGTCGGAGCGGGAACGGGGGAGGCGGCGGCGACTGTGGCTCGACGAGGGGGGGCAGCGGACGCGCGGTGGTCGGGGCGGGTTGGGGGTCCGACGGCTGGGCGCGGTGCAGCAGCGATGGCCGGGGTGCTAGCGAGCGAGGCGGCTGCGGCTGCTGCGGCGGGTCGACGGCGTGGGACGACGGGGGTCGAGCCAGATGACAGCGCAGTGGTACGGTGGAGCCCGCCGCTGGATGGCGGGGCGAGCCGGTCAGCGACGCTGGACCGATTCGCGACGGCTGTGCACAGCCAGCGCGCGAAGCTGGCGGTGGTAGCAGCTGCGGCCGCCGCTGCCGCCGCTGCTGCCGCTGCTGCCGCCGGCACGTCGGCCCAACCGCCGCTCAAACAGCTGCGAGGGAATGGGCCTGGCGCCAACGCCCTGGTCGCGGGCATTCTGGAGGATGAGATGCGAAAAGTGGAGGGAGGCATATTGGGTCTGAAAGGCCATAACCACCAGCACCAGTTTGCGACCCTCTTCGGGCAGGGGACGGCGGCGGGGTCGGGGCCGCCAGCGGGGGCAGCTATGGCTCTGGCGTTGCCGCTTGCCTCTTCTTCGGGCCAAGTGGATTCGTCGGCCAGCTTTGCGGAGATGATGGAGAGGTTCGGCCTGGACGGCGGCGATACTGGTGCAGCTGCGGCGGCGGCGGCTGTCCACGCCGGTTCCAGATTCCGCAAGGTGGTGGATATAGTCCGGCGGTCTCGGTAGGACGCTTGGAGTAATAGAGTCGGGCCTGTTTGTGGCGTTCGCTCGTTGGCTTTACGCTAGTCCTTCATGTGCGAGGAGCAGCGAAGGAATTGGTGGTAGGACGTAAGCAACGCCCCCCTAGTCTACCGCCTGCGGAACCTCCACCGTGCACACACACGCACGCAGAAAGCTACGCGCGACGCACGCGCAACACAGGACTTTATTTTTTTTCTTCTACTTCAAAATGCAATCTGATCCAGCTTGTTGTTCTTGACGGCTTCGGGCATTCTGAGTGCGTAGTCTGGGCAAGCGCGTCACCAAAGTCTTCATCAGCCACAAGCCGAGATTCGATGGGGAAGAGGGGAGGTCGAGGAATGGGTGGAAAACAGAAACACGAAAGAAAAAAAGAAGCGTCTGAGAAAGCTTACCTCCGTTCTGCGTGATGTACCTCACCCACGGGAACGACTGGTACCCGCTCTTGTCAACAACCTTCAGGTACCGCACCTGAATGCCGGATGTCGTAAAATACGGGATCTCAAACTTGACAGAGATGGGCGGGCGTTTGTTTGGGTCCTCTGGGTGCAGCATAAAGAAGAAATGGCCCCATAAACACGAGAGCAAAGCGACCGCCTCAACCGTGCTCCTCACCGTTCTTCACGCTGGGCAAACCAAAATGCGCGCGCATCAAAAACTCCTGGCCGCCGGCAAACTGCTTGATTTTCCATACGACGGCATTCAGCTCGGGAGCGTACGAAACGGTGCCGACTGTACTCTGTTTGCAGATATCGAGGAATCAGTCCGAACGATGTGGCCTGAGCATCTTCGACGGCAGTGAATGCCTCACCTTGAATTTCGGCGAGTCGGCATCCTCCGGGACGGGAATAATGATTTCGACGTTATTTGCCGTCGAGCGGCGCTTGAACTGCGCTCTCGCCTGCTCACACGTTATTAGCACAGTCTGCTCGATTTTAGTGCGCCAGACGCCTTACTTTGATCATGTACTCTATCCGCGATCCACTGTGGCTCTCGATGACAGCCTCACACCAGATCAGTGGCTTCACCTGTGGCGTTGTTTTGGTTGAGTCAAAGTCACGACTTGATGCTGGAAAGGCCCTCGACGCACCTGCGTGTTCAATCGATAGCTCATGAGCTCAAACTCTCCGTCGGGCGGGATGAACGAAATGGTGCGATCGCTTTCAAATCGTGACAGGCGGACGCACTGGTGAAATTTGATGTCTTCCATCTCGACGGCCTTTCCTTTTGCCGGCGACCTGCCCGTGGTCTCAAATAGCACCTTGTCGTTGAGACCGAGACGCACGTCGGGCATTCCTGACAGGAAACACTTCATCTTTATGACGCCGAGGATTTCGGAACGAAGAACGTTTCCGTTCGAATTGACCTGAATCGAAATAGCGGGAAGGAATAAGTTTTCAGCCCTCATCCTCTTTGAAAGAGATGAAACGAAATTTTCTGCTTTATTCCAAGAAAAACTTGGTCTTACCAGGAGGTTCACGCTCTCAATTACGTCCAAAAACACCTCGTTCTTCCTGTACTTGAGCCCCTCACTTCGCCAAGAAAACCGCGTTGGTAACTGCCATGGGGGGGCGAGCCTGGGATTCGAGCTTGTAGGACTCTTGGGTGATATATTCCTGAAGGATCTTGCTTTCGGTGGTCTGCGGGTATCCAAAGTCCATCATTTCGTCGAGCAGTTCGTAGATGATGACAAAGTTGTCGCGGATCGACTCCTCCTCCAGCTCCTTGAAGTACTCGGCGAAAACATGGCAGAGCTTGTGAAGGAAAAGAAGGATCGTGGCCGCGTTCGAGTTTTTCTTTGTCATCGCCAGAACTGGAAGAAACAGTAAATAGTAAGGAAAAGGATGAATGAGATCCGGGTTGAAAAACCATTAGGTGGGAGGACCAAATCTCTGAGGAGCAAAACGTTCAACCCAAGTATACTCACGGTACAAGTTGTTGTGCCGAATGTACAAAAAGTTGACGCCGTCGTCTGTGGACACGACCGGGCTGGGGGTCTGCTCTTCGTCTTCGGCCTCGAGGACGAGCGGCATGAACTTGTCGACGGCGGACATTGGGATATCGCCGCGGTAGTTTCGGGAAATGAGGACCTGTTCGGAGGGGAAGAGGGAGGGGAAGCATATGGGGTGAGAGGGATTTTTCAGGTAATTGCGCGTTGGCCGCACTGATCTTCCACGCGTGCCCGTTTCTCTTCCCTTGCGATCTGGGGGTGTGACCGTTTTCCCCGGTTCCTTTCCTTTCCCAACGCCCACGATCCGCCCTCGCGGAGCTCATGGAGCCGCATCGCGATCCAGGAACCGCCAAGGGAAAGGGAGGGGAGGAGTCGGGGATGTGCATATGTGTTTTTTGTTCTTGGCGCAGCGTTACCCAACCTTTCCCTTCAAGTCCAAGATGAAGATGGCGCTCAGGGTCATGATGGCGGCTGACGGCGATGCGATGCTATTTGCGATGCGATGCGATGCGATGCGTGCGTGCGTGCGTGCGTGCGCACGGATGGAGCGCTTTGTGTTAGAGAGAGATCAGCAGCTAGCCGTTGTCGCAGAGGTGGTGGCGGTGGTTGGTGAGACCAAGTATTTAGTAAATACTGCCGAGGGGCGACCGCAGGCACGAAAAAAAAAAAATGAAGAGGGAGCGTGGGAGGCGCGCTCCTTTCTCACTTGCAGGCGCTAACACACCGCGCGCGCGCGCGCTCTCGCACACACGTTCACACACATACACGCACATACACATACACACACGCACACACACACACACACACACACACACACACACACATACACACAACATCTTATCAGCAAGATGCCACAAAAGAAAGCCTCTTCGCTGCTTTTTGTTTCAAGTTCCCTATCCAAGAATCCTCATTTGATGGTATAATGCTGGGCCTTGGCATGACTCAGGCGAAGAAACCTGTACGTTCCCGTCCACTGGCATGTGTAACCTACCGCTGACATATTATGTAATACCAGTTTCAAAGTATTCACTCCTTTTCGAACTAGAAGCAAATCTATGCCTCACATTCCAAGGCTCCAGTATTCTGTGAGAGTAGGGTTCAGTTTGCTGGTTCTATTTCTTTTAAGCGTTCACTTCAAGAGAAATGGCGTCGCTCAAAGGTCTGCGAAGGGCTAACTTCACCGTGCTTCGCACCAGGACCACCTCGCTGCAGCTTGAAGTTGACAGCACTGCTGCTGTATGCACCTTTTTTTGGTTAGGTTTATGATGCAAAGAGACCAAAGACTGAGTTTCGCCATTAGCGGACCGATGTTTCTTTTCATTTCGCGTTTTACAGTGCTGATTATTGTTCTCAGTCACAGCGGATGCCACTTTCAGTAGAAACAAACAGCATTGATACTTCTCTTGCAATTCGAAGAAAGACGGATTTCAAGTCGCAGGACTGCAGGAACACCTGAATACCCAGGTATCAGCCCCATGCTAAACCATCTGTCGACACATACGTCATGGTTTACAGTGAGTGGTCCGCCCGATGCAGACCCAGGTGCTGGCTTGTGCTGTTGACAAATACTTCGAGTATTAAGTGGAACAGGAACCTGGTGTTAACAGTTTTCCTCCTCCTCCTCTGTTCAAGCAGATAATATAGGAGAGATTTTTACCCTGTGCTGGTCACACCTGCCTAACAACTATTATAGGTGCATATCATCATTCTCCTGATTGACTCTGTCATTCAATCTGGGCTTGCGATAGTGCATTCAAAAGGCCTGAATCTCCTCTTTCCAACATGCTATCACACAGCTCTCAACAACTTCTCTTCGCAATTCTATCGGCCTCCAAAGTTGGACACCCCTGGTCCAACTTTACCAGCCATCTCCTCATCGACCAGGAGCGATCAGAGGACGCCCTTATGTTAGGCGGAACTGACTGGTTAGCACCAAGAGGCACAAGACAGACCCGAACCTATTGTGACTGTCAGTTATCGTTCTCACAATGCCCATGGGAGAGCGAGCCACCGCCAACGCAGACCTGGGTGCTGGCTTGTGCTGTTGACAAATACTCCGAGTATTAAGTGGAATGGAAACCTGGTGTCAACAGATTTCCTCCTCCTCTGCTCAAGCAGATAATATACGAGAGGCTTTTACCCTGTGCCAGTCACGCTTGCCTAGCAACTATTACAGCGTGTATATCATCATCATGTATCAATAATTCATAACAGTTTTTTTTTCTCTTTCTCTCCAAGTTCGGGAGAAGGACCACAAACACACATCTCCACTTCATTCACTCCTTCCACTCACCCACTCAGAGTAGACTGTTTACACCTTACACGCTTGAATAGCTCTGCTTCCGCTCTTTCGATTGGCTAAAAGCGCTTCTCCCCACAACTCTTGCTGTGAGACTGTGCTCTCTAAATCCTCACCCTGGGCTATGGGTGGCAAATAGAGCAATGACCGAAATACCAATCCTGAAAAGTGAAAAAGGGCAAAAAGGAGATGTCTAGGGGTCACTAGACAGGGCAATGTATTTGGAGTCTTAAGAAGCCCAAGAAACACAAAGAAACTCTCTTACTACACACAAAGAGAAGACTCTCACACTCAGACCAAAGGCAACTGTGAAAAGGTGGTACACTAGCAAAGAATGTGCAGGGTTCTCTGGTCCATGACACAGAGTGGGCCCAATGGGAGGCAAAAGCCAAAGCCAAAGGGGACCGGGAAATCCGGTAACAATGCTGGAGGTGCAAGAGGTAGCAAGCTCCAGGGAGCGGCACTAAGTGCAGCACTCCAATCCAACTGAAGAAGATAAGAGAGTGGGGAGGAAAGTGGCCAGACCCTGGTCTGTTGGAGCCACACCATGGAGCAAGGCTCCCTCTCTGCCAAAGACAAGCCCTAAGTTGAAGTGGGTTGGACACAGAGGGCAAACACAAGGAACAGTTAGTGTGCAGAGGTGTCTGTTGAATTAAATCAGAACTGTTTTCCACTTAACAGGACCAGACACAACTTGTCTCACTCCAAGGAGAAGTTCCAACTCAATCCAAGGACGGGGCACACAGGGTGGGAGACAGTGGGACTCTTCTTGCTTCATCCTACTTGGACACAGACATCTGCCTCACCAGGCCAGAGGAATCCCCTATCTTCCACTCCCACACACAAGTGTGGCACCATGACAACACAGGCATTAATCTGAGGGAAAGAGGGTCTGAACCCAGTGAAGGCCAGGCCCACCAGAGGCCACAGGAGCCAACAACCAGAGAGGAGGGGGCATACCTGAGAGACCATTCCTGCAGCAGTACCTGACCAGCCAGCTCATTCATATCACCTTGAGAGACCTGGATTTGACTAGATGTATTGACAGGAACCTAGAGGCACCACCACAGATTTACCCTCCATCCTTCCATCAACAAGTGGCTCCTACCCAGTCCAACCCAAACAGCATGCAGAATGGTGAGGTGCACTGGGGATTGAACCCAACACACTGCCATGATGGCCAAGAGGAACGAACCCTCCTGTCACACACCAGGGGACTGCAACCCCCAGCTCATACACACAGTCAGGAAGAAAAGGGCAGGCAAGGCAACGTCAGGCACAGGTTCACACACTCAACAAGATGGGGGGCAGCTGCTCAAATAGGAAAGCGTTGGAATCACCAAGGAGGAAAACAAAAGGAGGGAAAACACATACAAAACAGTAAAACAATAAATAAAATAGTAACGAAAGATTGGGAGGAGTGAATCACCAAGAAATGGGGCTGAGACAGCCAAACAAGGAAGACCGCCCAGAGAATCATGGGGCATTTCTTGGCAAACAGAAGGGAGAGGGCTGGCAAGAAATGATTGGTGCAGATAAGAAGACAGTCACTCTCAGCCACAAGAAAGGAAAGACACAGACAGAGACAACAAGGAAGAAATAAAAGAGAAAACAGGAAAAACAGAAAAAACAGGATAAATTACTAATTGAAAAAATAAGTTAAAATCACCAATGAAAAGATAAAGAAAAACCCTGTGATCTCATACCCTTTTATGAGGCATTACATCATGGTAGGAGGTTGAGCTTGTTAGCTCTGCCATCATCTTGTTAACTCTGTCCATCTGGGCTTAGCACTTCTCCCACAGAAGTGTTTCAGTTCTAAGTCATTTCCAAAAGTGAGGGCATTCGCCAGGCATAGTAGGACTTTGCATTTATGCTCAGTCTGTCAACTAGCAGGTCTCAATCTTGGCACCTTCCCAATTGAAGGGAACGCTCTTACCACTGAGTGAGGGAGCCTTGTGTCAGCAATTAGAATCAAGACTGAGTCCTTGTGTCTGCAAAATCACCAATAATAACTAATAATAATAAATAATAATAATAGAGCTCAGAGGCAGACGGACGGAGCCAGTTGGAGGCTGTATGGAAACCCAATAAATAATAAAAGAGTAGGAATCCAAGCCTAGTCACGTTTTGTCAGCAAAACGCAGGTCGAGACAGGTGGTAATCCTCACAATTACAAGTTAAAAAAAGGGTGTACACTTAATTTTATTTGAGGTCACAGGCTTGACAGCCTTTCGTCCTCACACTGTCTCTTGGGTCTCACGCAAACAGCATCGCGTTTCGCTATCCTCCACAGAAGCAGAATACTACTCACTTTCTGAAGCCTTCCAAGAATCACAATGGCTACTAGCCATATTATCAGAGTTGCAACTCCCCACACAGTGGCCACTACCAGTCCTTGTGGACAATCAATCTGCAATTGCACTCGGTGCTCAACCCTCCCACACATGTTCGCACAAAACACATTGACATACGTGCTCATTTCCTCCGACAAGGCGTAGCCACTGGAGAGATCACTGTACGCTACGTACCAACCAGTGACCAGATTGCAGACATTCTCACAAAACCACTCTCAACATCTCATCACCTGCGACTGACCTCACTTCTTGGCCTCTGACCCTGCTCCCACCTTTCGAACACCCTTTTGGTCGAAGCCTCAGATGCTTATGCAGGCTTTGCCTAACAGGTGCTACACCCATGACCATTGTGTGGGAGGCTGTAAGGCAGAACTGACTGGTTAGAAGCAAGAGGCACAAGACAGACCTGAACCAATTGTGACTGTCAGTTATCATTCTCACAATGCCCATGGGAGAGAGAGCCACCATCAATGCAGACCTGGACGCTGGCTTGTGCTGTTGACAAATACTCCAAGTATTAAGTGGAATGGAAACCTGGTGTTAACCGTTTTCCTCCTCCTCTGCTCAAGCAGATAATATAGGAGAGGTTTTTACTCTGTGCCAGTCACACTTGCCTTGCAACTATTACAGTGTGCATATCGTCATTATGTGTCAATTATTCATGACAGAGTATTTCTCTTTCTCTCCAAGTTGGGGAGAAGGACCACCCACAAACTCACATCTCCACCTCATTCACTCCTTCCAGGAGAGAGAAACAGACAGACAGACAGAGAGGCAGAGAGAGAGACAGGCAGACAGGCGCCCTGTCAGTCAGTCTGTCAGTCTCTCTGCCACTCCCAGGTAGACAGACAACCTGGTGGCGTCCTTTTCCAGGTCGCCGTGCTGAGTTTTGATTCCGCACCAAAGACAAAAAGTTAAACCGCTCAAATGCAATTAGGAAAATAGTTTAGCCGTAACCCCTTGTTCTTTTCAGTGGATTGATATTAGGCACTGGAAGGTTGTCATCTCGGCTCAATGCCAGAAACACCAGCTTTTTGGAGTGTGACATGTGGACACGACCGAGCTGCATTCAGCCACATCCACTGCTCTCACATTTCTCTCACAAGAACACTATCAAACCCATCCATCCCAACGATCCCCCCCTCACCCAGCAGCTGTCGGTTTATGAAACATGGTGTTGGTGGGCAAATATTGGCCCGGTTAGCTCAGTTTGGTAGAGCGTGAGACTTTTAGGGCTCTGGCGGGCTTGGAAAGGCATCTTAAGGTCGTGGGTTCGACCCCCACATCGGGCGCTTCCAAACGTCTTGCGCTCGACAACTAGGATTGGTCTCTGTGCAATGTCTGATACTTCTGTGAGCACAGCTTAGTTCCCATTATCAAAAGGGAGGAACCCAGAGAACAGAGAATACGACAGTTTGTTGTTCCTGCCCAGCTCACTGCCATGAATCCAGCAATAATCACATCCTATGATGCAATAGGAAGCGGTTATGCAGTTTAGGACCCGCACGGCCCACTGGCTGTGGCGTCCCATTGGTTTCCCAACAGGCACCTTTCTTGGATTTGAAGCGATGTATTGACAGGAACCGGCAAGGCACTACCACAGTTTTACCCTCCCACCTTCCATCATCAAGTAGCTCCTACCCCAGACCAGCCTAAATAGTATGCAGAATGGTGAGGTGAACCCAGTACACTGCCATAAATGGCCAAGAGAACCAATTCTCCTGTCACACACCAGGGGACTGCCACCCCCAGCTCATACACACAGTCAGAGAAGGAAAAAGGGCAGGCAAGAAGACTTCAGGTACAGGTTCTAAGGGGCAACAAGAATGGGGGGTGGGCTGCTTAAATAGGAGAGGGTTGGAATCAGCAGGGTGAAGGAAGAAGGAGGGGAAAAGAAGGGAAAACACATACAAAAGAACAAAACAATAAATAAAACAACAAAGAAGAGAGAGGAGGAGTGAGTCACCAAACAATGGGGCTGAGCCATCAAACAAGGAAGACAGCTCAGAAAATCATGGAGCATTTCTTGGCATCAGCTGCCAAGAAAGATGGAGGAGATGGGGCGAGCTGATTGGTGCAAAGAGGAAGACAGTCACTCACAGCCACAAAAGAAAAGAGAGACACACACAGAGACAACAAACAAACAAATAAATAAAAAATAAAACAGTAAAAACAGGAAAAACAGGATAAACTACTAATTGAAAAAATAAGTAAAAATCATCAAAAAAGAAAGGAGAAAAAACCCTATGATCTCATACAGCCTTTCATCATGGTAGCTTATGTAGCAGCTCTGTGTTAGCTCTGTGTACACCTGGACTCTGTACTTCTACCCACTGAAGCATATCATCCTAATCCATTTCCAAGGGGGGCAAGGCTTAGTAATTGTGCAGAACGTAGCATTTCTGCATCATTCAGTCAGTGACTGCCATCATGTCTCAAACTTAGCACCTTTCCCATTGAAGAGAGCGCTCTACACCACTGAGCTAGAGGGCCTCTGGCCAGTAGTGCAGAGCGGCCTGAGCCATTCGGCCTGCAACTTAGTGCGTAATAATAACATGAATAATATACATGGCCGCGGCTAAGAGACAGTCCAAATCTCAGTGGTTCGGCATGCAGGGACAATAATAACCCATGAAAATAATAAGAAACGGGGTCCAGCTGTGTTACGTCACTTTCGTGAAACGTTGTTTGGTCGAGTCAAATTGATAATCCTCACAAGTTATCAGTTAATAAAGCGGGGTATACTCTTTTTATTTGAGGTTGCAGGCCCAACAACCTGTCGTCCTCACACTATACTATGTCCAAAAAGAGCGCCCAGCAAAACCGCAGGAGCCACTCCTGCCGTGTGATGTGGAAGAGTGGGCCGTAAGGATTGGTGGATAGGATAGGATGGGATGAAACTGGCTTAAACAAAACTGTATCCTATCCCAAGCCTTCTGAACCATATCCTAACTGGTGCAACCGAGCCTTAACCAGAACTAAGGCTGCGCACCGCAGACTTGGAGCGTACTTTTAGTAACAACTGCCCCGCAACCGACAACACAGTTGCCCAATGCGCAGCTGCAACTTTTGTTTCTTCGTTTTTGTAAACCACCTATAGTCGGCAGAACCACAGCACGGACCGAGGCCTTAAAAAAAGGCCGTTCCGCCCCTCAAAGGTTGGGTCCGGTCCGGGAAAGGGTCGGTCTAGTGCGCAGGAACTGGGTTCCGTGTACCGGTCCGTTGGCACGGACCGCCACGGACCCACAGGAAGGGCCGGTCTGTCGAGAGCCTTAATTGTGGCGAGTGGGGGCCAAAGTTGTCCTTTTCATAACTGCTTGCAGAACACAGCGTAGCCAAGGACCAGTCTGAGATAACTTGTAGTCACACAGGAATGGTCCAATACGTGCCAATATCAGACCTACTCACCCACCTAGTGCAAGCAGGTTTGAAGACGATTTTAGGAAATCAAGAATAAAACCTTCTGTAAGTAGCCACAGCCCGGTTAGCTCAGTTTGGTAGAGCGTGAGACTTTTAAGGGCCTCTGGAGGCACGAAAGTACATCTTAAGGTCGTGGGTTCGACCCCCACATCGGGCGGCATCATGATTACTCATCCCCATGCCTTCTTAACCCATATAATAACGGGCATTTCAAGCTGTATTGTACCTCCTGATATTGCCCCGACAACTCAATAGAGAAATTTGAGAGAAAAAAAAACGTGCTGATCCGCTAAATCACTGCCCGAGCAGCAGCTGCATCTTGTGATCTGAACGCTCCCCGATCATGATCTTTGGTCAATTCTCCATGTATGGTGAAAATCTCAGACTACAAGTGAAATTTGCTCAAATTGGTGCAAAGTTCAGGTACAATTTTTGTGCAAGGTTGCAGTCCTGCTCTGGCCCTGTGTCCTTTCGTTGAAGCACTTACTTGAGGGTACAATTACACTCATTTGGCATTTGCAATTACAAGAACAACTGCTCCTGCTGTTGTTTGTGCTTTCGCAGCTTGACATTGCAGGACAACCGCTGGCAACTGCCAGATCTTTGTCAGATTGTCACATCATCGTCAGGTCAATGTCAGATTTTCGTCAGATTGTCTTCAGATCATCATATCATCGTCAGATTGTTGCCAGATTGACTCCAGATCGTTACCAGAATGCCTGATTGTCGTCAGATTGCCAGATCATCATCCGATTGTTGTCAGATTTTCTTCCGATTGTCAGATCATCATCAGATTGACTCCAGATTGCTGCCAGATTGCCTCCAGCAATCGCCGTCCTTGCCCCCCTAACCAGACTGCACCCCCTTCACCACCACAACCACATTGCAACCACATCACAACCTTTGTGCTGAATTGGGATTGGTACCCCCCTATTTCATGAGTGGCCCACCTCCCTCAATGTTCTTCGGCAACCACGCTGATCAACACATATTGACAATTACCACTCAGCCAGACCCCACTATTGCCCCACTCACTGAACTTGACATTCTACACTTCACCTCCACTTCCAACCTCACCATCCAACAGCAGCCCTTGCTCTCAAAGGACCAGACTTCTTACTTGCTCCACCTTCTGCATCCTTTGTCAGACGAACAGGCTGCCTGTCTTCACACCACATCCCCACACATTAAATTTTCTTACACCTGTCGACTACCAGCTGCCGCCACAGAATTCACCAACGAACCTGCCAACCAACTCGTCCTCCAACACCTGGCTCCTGGAACTACTGGAAAAAACTTTGATGAGCTGAAGGACTCCCTGCGGCATGCAATCACCTCTGCTTTATCCTCCTGTGGCTCCATAATGGCTATTCATTTTGCACACCACCAGCTTTCCGCCTCTGCATCTGCCACAGTTCTTTTTAACAGCCCTCCTCACAATCCCCCTCAGTTCATAACTATTATGGGTGCAGGTGTCACAATTCGACCACTGGAACCTTCTGCAGAAAACCAGCAGCGAATCAGTGATGAAAAGCAATGCACAGCTGTCCTTTATAACATTCGTCGCTCCACAAGTATCTATGACCTTGAGGCCATCCAATATGAGTTTGGGTGCACGTCAGTTCGCATTTCCAGGATTCTTCAACTCAGCAAAGGGCACCGCTGGCCTTTTGTCGTCTGCCCATTTTGTTTTTACAACCCGCGCATTGATGTTGCAAAAAACTAACCAATCAGTTGTCTTCAATTGCCGTGCCCTCCCATTTCACCCACTCCAAAAGGAAGATTTCACTCCCTTCCCCTGCTGTCGCCATTGTGGAAACTCCAACCATACCTCTCAATCTTGCAAAACTGGCTGCCCCTCTGGCTCACTCCTTAACCAAGCCACTTCAGCAGATTCCAAAGACAACAGCCAGACAGCTCGGGCCCCTCCTGACACCACAACTCCCCCACCTGTCCCGCCTGCCCCCCCTTCTGTCCCTCCTCCAGAGCTGCAGTCAATTTTGAAGGTCCTTGAAAACATCCAGCAACAGCTTCACGCACAACAGACCTCTTGCGCACAGAGCTGAAAGAGCATAAGACCTCAGTGCGCACTGACATCCAAAAACTCACCACTCAGCTTACCCAACTTGAGCCAATCCCTTCAGCACTGGAACACGGCTTAGCAAAGGTGGACCACAACATTCAGAGACTTGCAGCTGCTGCAGCCAATGTGGATGCTTCACTCAAAAACCATGCTGGTGCCATCCACAACCTAAATCAGCGAGCCACCACACTGGAGCCACTCACTGCACAATTGGACAATCACACCAAAACCACCATCCTTGCCATTCAAGAAACTGGCTGCTCTGACACAGAGGCCACCCACTCCATTCGTCACATCACTAGGAATTACAGAAGTTTCTTCATATCCTCCACCCCCTCCCGTCACGCTGGCGTTGGTTTCATCATTTCATCTTCCCTGGCACCACACATCACTGACGTCTCCCACTTTGGAACTCGTGCCATTACCCTCACCTTATCTTTTGCTCGACGCTCCATCCTCCTGCAAAATATTTACTGGCCTGCTGACCCCCAATCTGAGGAACTCCCTGACTTGCAAAAATGGTGCAACTCTCTTGCCTCATCTGACTCCACCTCACCCCACCAAGCCTACTGGTTTGGTGACTGGAATGCCATCACTGACCCCCCTTGACCACTCCACCAGAGCCCCCACACCTACTTCCCGCCACAGGCTCTTCCCCACCCTCTCCCTGAAAGGCTTTGTTGATAACTTTCGACACCTGCACCCAGACCTACCCTCTTACACACACACTGCTGGCTCCTACTCCTCTCGTTTGGACAGCATTTGGCTCTCACCACCTGCTCTTGACTACATCACTGAAGCTAAAATTTCTTCTCCACTTGAAGAGTCCCATCTCACTGACACTTCAGACCACCTCCCCTTCAACATAATTCTTGCTTCCTCCCCCTTCCACACTTTTCCCTTCTCCCCTCTGCGCCAGTAGGTCATCAAACCCATGGAAGCTTCAGAAGAGCAACTCGACAATTACACATTAGCCGTCTCAGTTGAGCTTGCCCCCTCTCAGCAGCCCTTGCAGCCTTGGACAGCATTCTTCTCCCCTCCGAGCTTGAGTTCCTCAATTTTCCATCCCTACCCTTTCAATACCCCTCCCCAGAACGTGCATCACTCCTCATCAGCCACCTTGACACACTCTCCACTTCATTTCACAAGTTGCTGCTTCAGCTTGGCAAAAAGCTCCTTCTTCACAAGGGAACCTCCTCAGCAGCGCCAAAGATAGATTGCCGCGCCAAATTATTTCTTGTTACATGTTGGAAAGTAGAGAAACTGTGGGCACTTGCCAAAGACCCTGCGCATGATCTGGCTAACATCTTCCCTTCCATTCCTTTGACCGCATCTGAGTGGGGCGCAGATCAGTCTTACTCGTTCTTGTCCCACATCCACTCTCAGTACAAAGCCCGCTTCTTTGACACAACTGACTATCATGATGTTTTACTCCCTGCCCTCAACTGCCATCACCAGGCCATCTACCGTGCCCAATGCCAGGCAGCAGAAAAGCACAAAATGGAGGACATTGCCACAGCTCTCACACATAGACACGACCTTTTCTCTTCTGGCAAGATAAAAACTGTCCTCAACAACATCCTCAACCACACACGCAGCAACTCTAGCATCGACCGCATTCGCTATGCTACTGCTGAAGGTCCCTCAATCACCCACAATCCTGACCTTGTCCCTGGTATCTGCCAACAACAGGTTGAACACTGGTTTCGCCCTCGTACCCTCACTCCCTTCCCACCATCCTCTCCATTTCACACTGAGATGCAACCCCGTCCCCACATCCCCCCAGATCTTTTCTCCAAGGTTATGCTGCCCCCTTCTGCCAATGACGTCAAAAACGCTCTCACATCTCTTGCCTCAAACAAAGCCCCAGGCCCTCCCAAATCTCCAGAGAGCTTCTCCTCGCAGCTGGTCCTGATGCTCTTGCACTCTTCTCCTCCCTCATCATTCGCTCTTTTCTCTTCCTTGACATCCCAGACTCTTGGGCATCTTCCTCCATCTTCCCCATACCCAAGAAAGCTGCATGGGGTGGTGACATCACTAACCTCCGTCCAATCAGCCTCTGCAAACTTGCTGCCAAAGTTGTTCAATCCATCTGTCTTTCTCGTATCTCTTCCATCCTCTCTTCTCACAATGTACTCCTTGGTTGCAACTTCTCTGCCCTACCTGGCTCTTCTCCTGACCTGCCTCTCCACCTTGTACGCTACGCCCTTGACCTTGCCCATTCCACTAAACAGCCCTTACACCATCTCCTCAACGACATTAAGAAAGCTTTTGACAGCGCCCCTGTTGCTGGCCTCATTGCCTCCTGGGAATGTATTCACCTCCCCTCTTCTTATGTTCGCATGCGTGTCAATTCCCAACGTCGTTTTTGTTCCTCTGTCATCACAGCTTTTGGCCCATCCCCTTCCTTCCCCATTGGCACTATGATTCAGCAAGGCTCCCTTGAGGGACCCCTTGATTGGCGTATCTTTTGGGACCCTGTTCTTTGCGTTCTTGATCGTTGTACCACCAGTTTCATTTTCTCAGTTCCCACCCCTCGTAACTTCCCTGTCCAATTCTTCAACCCCCCGCCCTCTGCCTCTGTTACTGGCTTTGCCCTTGTCAACGACACCAACACCTTGGAGGATCTGCAGCTTCAGGCCAACCTCCTCTTTGAGTACCAGTCACATAACAACATCATTTCTAACACCAAGAAAATCTTCATCTCCGCCATCAACACCCCACGATCAGCACCTACCACCATCAACTGGGGCACCACATTCCTTCCCATCCACCCCCCAAACACCACCTTTCGACACCTAGGCAACTACTTCACAGCAGACGGTACAAGCTCAGCAGCATGGCAGCAAATCCTTTCCACCACCACCAATTTCCTCAACATTATCAAACACAAAAAGATGTGTGACAAAATTGCTTCTTACCTCATCTGTAACGTTCTCCTCCCACATGTCCGCTTTCTGTGGAAAACTGCCATTCTCCCCCGTACTTTCGTCAACAATCTCACCACACTCTGTTGCAAAACTTTCAAACGCCTGGTTGGCTATTGCACCTCTTTTCCCAATGCCCTCCTCCATCACCCCATGACCCATAACTTCCCTGACTTTTACAATGAATACTGCTCTGACATGATTGTTGACCTCAACTCTTGCTTGAACTCCCCCTCTCTCATTGGCCACATAAGCCGTGTCATGATGCACCGCCTCCAACTTGACCTGGCCTCTGGAACTCCAGTTTTTTCACATCCCTTTCCCTTGTCCCAGCCAAAAAAACACTTCACCAAGTCTCTCATTCCCCTCCTTTTTAACCAACAAACATCCTTCCAATACTCTGGTCCACCCCTATTTTCTGTTCACACTCACTCCATCAACTCTTTAGTTCCTTGGCATATTTTTCTCAAAGTGCTTCCCACTCTCCGTTCACACTCAGTCTTCCTTTTTGAACAACTTTTTGACCTCCGCCTCACCAGTCCTTCCTACAAAGACAGCTCTCTCCCTGACAAACTCTGTGAAGTGTACCACATCATTAAGACCTTTATTTTCGCTGCTCCCACCTTTGGCTCTCCAGTCTTTTACCACAGCCCTCCTGATGGTCCTCTTTACAATCTCTTTTACCCATCTTGTTTGGATCCCCTTCACCATCCCCCCCTTGCTCGTGGCAGTTTTTTCCGTCTGATGACCCCACCACAAGTGGAATTCTTCTGCATTGTTAACTGGACTCACACACTCCCAAACCCCCAACTCCTTTCTCATCACTACTCCAGGCTCCCTGAACGCCTTCACCCTTCCTACCACAATTTCCACTTGGTCCAATGCCTTGGCTGCCACATTGGCTCACCCATTCTCTTACCCCTGCAGCAAGCACATCTCTCCCCTACAATCCAACTTCCCTTGCACAACCCACCTACACAGTCCCCATCAGCAGCTGCACAACTGCTACTGCAACTCGACCCTCCCAGCCCATCTTCTTTGTTAACTCACCTTCCACAACCACCGTTTTCACACCCACACCTTTCCCACTCCTCACCTCCCATCACTCCACTTTCAATCCAGCTCCCTTCACGAATCTCTGCTTTCAACCAATGGACGTGCCCCTCCTCCCTGCTGACCTTGCTCATACCCACCCATCCTTGACCTTTGACACTGATGGCTCCCTTTGCGAGGAGGGCTTCATGGCTGGCTCTGTTGTTTGCCTTGAGCTTAACTTTGAATTTTCTTTTGCCCTCCCTCCACTCACTGCCTCTTCCACAACTGCTGAAATTGCTGCTCTCCTTGCTGCCCTCACCATCACCTCAAAGCTTTCCCTGCCCCTCACTTTTCGACTTGACAATCTTGGAGTGGTTCACACCTTTGAGAAACCCTTTCCCTCAAACTCCTTTAGTCCCATCCGCACAGCAAGCTCAACACACCCCCTCTCTCTGATTCCCTGCATCATCTTTTCCACACCACTTCCCACCCCACCCTTTGGTCATGCATTGCGGCCACTCTACAGTCTTGGATTGGCCCCCTCCACAAGTTTCCTGGGTTTGTGGACACAGCGGCGACACTGGCAACGAACAAGCAGACAAGCTGACATCATCTGTACCCTCGACTTCCGACCCAACCTTGTTACCAATCCTCTCACAACAGATCCTCCCAGCCACCGCCTTCATCTTAAATACCCCGGTCTTGGGCCAACTTCGACGACAACTGCGACTCCTCGCAGGTCTCTCTCACCATTTTGCACTTCTGAACACCTCAGCCTTTGCCCACATCACCCACAACCCTGTCCTAGTTCATTGGGAAGCCACATTTCTTGTTCTCCACTCTGGAATTAAACCTCTTCCCTCTTTGGCACCCTCCCTGGCTCTGCTCGTCGCAAGTATCACCTTCAAATCCTCAGCAACACTTTGCCCACCCAAAAAGTTCTACACCAACGACACCCTCAAGTCTACCCTGATGGGCTCTGTCATGCATGTCTGGCAATGCTCTGCAGCTGCTGACGCCATTGCCATGATTCGCAACACCCTTGCTGAAACTCTTTCCTCCTCTGTTCCTCCTGCACCTCATGGTCGCTCTCCTCCCCAAGCCCATCCCATTTACTGGCTCTCCCACAATGAATTTCTCTTTGCTCATCAATCTTGTCTCAATTTTTCCTCCCTCCTTCATGGCTTCATCCCTCAATCCTTTTATGACTCCTTATTCTCACGTGATAACCCTGCTGCCTCTGTCCTTAAACCCTTGTCACCGCTTTCCATCAGCTCCTTCTTGACGCCCATCGACTTATTTGGATCCCCCGTTGCGACAACACTATCTCTTGGGAGAAGTCAAAGTCCATCAAGCCCTCTGACAAGCGCTCCAAGCCCCGCAGATCCCCTCCACCAAATTCATAGGCCTGTCACCCTCGTTCCGCAGCCTCTCACCCACTGTCTTCTCAACATCAACTCTTCCCTCCCTCCCACTCCATCATCCCACAGAACTCGTAACAGCTCTTCACAACCCTCTCAACCTCGCTGCACCAGGTGCAGTCGCTGGCACTCCTCTGACACTTGCCCAGGCATCTGGCTTTTGCGCACCAAGGCTTCTTCCAGATGGATTGACCACTACCTCAGCTGCATAAAACTTGTTGAAGGCATTATCTGGCTTCGCCACACAATACAACTCCCCTCACGCCAACAAGCAAGAGCCACTCGTCGCCCATCTCCTGCTGAGCCCCCCGACGTTCACTGAGCCACTGTTGCCCTTCTCAATCTTGACATGGGCTGTTGCCTAATCTGACATATCCCAACCCTCTGATCTTTCACAGATGCTCCCCTCTCTTAAGCTGACCTCCTTCAGACTCACTTCTCTATTTTCTAAATTCTGTGTTTTCCCCTTCTCCTTTGATCATTGTGGCTTTATGTGCGGTGGAGATGCCTGACGACCCTGTAAGTCCGTAGCGCATGGGGTGGGTTTGCTGAGGTGATACCTGGACGTAGTCCATTATGGTTCACCGTTGATGGCTCTTTCTCTTCCTGCGAGCCCCTCTGGGGCTGGAACAAAAAAAAAAAAAAAAAAAAAAAAAAAAAAAAAAAAAAAAAAAAAAAAAAGACGCCAGAGGCCCATTCCATGAGGAGCACCAGCCAGGAGACAGTGATTCCCCTGATGTGCCTGGGCAAGTCACAGGGGGTAGTGTTGAGGGCAAGCTGTGTATGGGGAGTGGTCACCTTGTATCATAGAGTACTGGGGGTATCCTAGACTGGCATCATGCGAAAGGCTTGCCTGTGAGACTACACTGAGGTCACAGTGATAAAGTATTGAGATTTTATTTGCAGAAACAAGCATACCTGTCATAAAACTGCAAGGATCAGGACTCCCATTATTCCCAGTTCTTTAGTTTCAAGGCATTATCAAGGTGTATTTGCAGCTAACCCGTCTTTCTTATTGGGACTGCTTTTACTACTTTTGTCTTAACAGCTTCTGTTGTGCAGGGTTTTCCCAACATATTTTCCTTTTTATTGACTTACAGAGACTTCCCAACTGCCGCCTTCGGCGCCCTCGACGACGTTCTCAACGCCTGAGGGAGTCTACTTGACAGCGTGCCACAGTCCTGCTGTTGTGAGGGTGAGATGTGAGCACGATTGCAATGTGATTCAGTTGAGTGGTTGCGCGACTTAGCCCAGCAGGGTTCTCGCGCAACTGCAGGTTTCCAGGTTTGAGTTCCCTGTTGGTGACCTTCTGACCCCTACATTGTAAACTCCCTTCTCTCTCCCACGTTGTCTTGCCCCCCTGCCCTGTCATCCATCGTCATTGGCCACGACGATGGTCCTCGGCCGCTGTTTGGTAAGGGTCGCTGGCCGCAACCTGTCTGTCCCACCGTCTGACTACTAACTGTTGTTCCTGTCACTGGCGACGACGAGATTCCTCAGCACCTGTGTGGTGAGGGGCGCTGGCCATGACCTGTCCGTCCCACCGCACCACTACTGACCGCTCCTGTTGTGTTGAGATTAGGTCAGAACCACCAGCATCAGAACCGCCTCCTCAACAACCCAGTATTTACATTCACCCTCACCTGAGAACTCAGCCAGGCGCACTGACAAGCCTACCTCACCAGCACAACCAGATTGTCAAATTTGTACAGAAAAATGTTGAGTAAATGGTCCAACGAGTGGATAGCGACAGAGCAGACCAAGATCAAAGCCCTTTGCACCTAAGCAGCCATGAAGTTCAAGTGACACATCAACATCAACTTCCTGCAGAAAATATGGGCAACAAAGCCAAGCTTTAACCAGACCGTAGCATTGAGCCTTCCATGCACAGCTTGTGGCTAAGGGCTTCACTCAATGTCATGGCAGTGATTTTGGAACACTCACTCTCCTGTTGTCTGAATTAATAGAGAGTTTCGACCACCAAGGAAATTTGATTTGCACTGTTAGAATTTCACACAGTGATCGCCATGACTTGCACAGTGGGAAAGTCGTTCCACCGTCACACAAATCACACAAATACGACAATGTAGAGATGCGCTCGCAACGATCCCACCACCTCTTTCATCTTCTTGGCCCTGACCAGAGGGACATCACCGAAAACCATACACAGGTGCTTCAACATTCACCAAGAGCCCCTGCATTCACCATTTTGGAAAGAATCCTTTCGCTTCAGCAAGGATGAGATGCTCAAGCTTGTTGGCTTCCTTGAAGTGCCTGATCCAGTCATCACTCAGAACCAACACGTTGCATCAGTCTTTGAAGCACTGAGTATGACTCTCTGGTGGTTGGCATATCCAAATTGACTGGCAGATCTGGAACAAGTGTTCAGCCGGCTGAAGTCAGCCATTTCACAGTTCACCAACAAAGTTATAAGCCACGTCTATGAACAGTTCAAACATCTTCTCTTTCTGGATAACCTTTGACTAACAAACAAAAAGCTCGACTCCTTAGATGCAACGTGCTGGTGCTCTGCTCCAGTTCTATGGGCTCTGGCTGCTTGATCCAGTACAAGGCGTTCTTGCCCAAGATTAAGCTTTTTTGGAGGAAATCCAACTCGAGCTCCCACAAGGATCTCTCCTCTTTCTCCTTTGTGCTGCATGTCAACAAACTCTTCCATTAGCGAGAGGTGCGTTCACTTGCCGAATCGTTGAGTAGAAGAGCTTGTTTCTGTGAATTTCCCTCCTCAGTGTCAGAGTCCGCATCTGAATCGGTGGCCAGGACTGATTTGCGTTTTCATTTTACCATTTGCTGAAAGACACTGCCACAATCTCTGCACCTTTCTCTTCTCGTTTCTCATCAGCTGCCTTTCTGCTTTTGCTCACCTCTTCTTTCTCCTCATTGGTTTCGTAACTGGGATTGCGTTGAAGAGTATTTAGCAGTGGACTCCCACATGAGATTTTGCACTACT
Source organism: Zopfochytrium polystomum (assembly GCA_025765615.1). NCBI lineage: Eukaryota > Fungi > Chytridiomycota > Chytridiomycetes > Chytridiales > Chytridiaceae > Zopfochytrium > Zopfochytrium polystomum. The sequence goes on from JAIVFJ010000077.1 coordinate 168,675, forward strand.
CACCAACTCAGATAAATCCTGCAACAGCGTCTCATGTTTGTCATATTCCTCATCAGTTCGTGATGCTCGCATGGATGTGATCGTGTCCTTTTCAAATGCCTCCATGAGCTTGTTGAAACAACACTGACAAGCCATTCTGACCTTCCCGCTTATCAAGGCTTGCAGACAGAGACTGTGCAACAGCAGCCCACGCTGGCAAAGTTTTTCTGTGCTTTGCATTGTACAGTGAATGGTTGATGATCTCTTTGAGCAGAGCAACATCTACTGAGGGACAGAACTGAAATGCAACTGGTTTCGTTCCTGCAGCCTGAAAAGGAAGAGTATGAGATTGCGTGGTGGACCTGTAAGTCAATGGGCACTGGCGGAGGAGGATACTGTAGGTGGTGGTGAAATGGGGAAGAGGGTTGGGGGAAGGGTTACGGTGTCAGCGGAAAATTCGCTGAGTGTTGTGGGGCGTCATCCCAATTTCTTCGCTTGCAGCAGAGGTGCCAAAGGCACTGAAGCCGCTCTTCCCTCAATTTCTGGATTATTTGGCTGTTTTGGCAGCAACGAAGTCGCTGCCAAAGCAGGTTGAAATGCGCGTGTAAAAGAAAGAAAAGGAAAAAACAATAACAAAACTGAAAACACGAAAAGGAAAAAAACTCAAAGACATCGACCAAACCCACGTACACCAATTCAACCTGCCTTGGCAGCAACTTTGTTGCTGCCAAAGCAACCAAATGGTCCAGAAATTGAGGGAAGAGCAGCCTTGGTGCCTTCAGCACCTCTGCCGCAAGCGAAAAAAAAATTAACTATTGCGACGACGCCCTATGCCCCTCAGCGAATTTTCCGCTGACAACAGGAAGAAAGAAAGAAGAAAAGAAGGAAGAAAGAAAGTGAAGAGAAGAGGGAAAAGACATAACAAAAGGAGAAAATGGAAGAAAGAACAATTTGGAAGTATGAATCACTTTTTCAGCCACACCCCTCTCCACCCAGTGTCTCTCCTGCCTCCAATCTTGGGGTGAACATAATTTGAGGCTTTGAGGCCACATCTGTGCAGGAACATTGGATTGAAAGGTGGGAAAGTGAAAGAAAAAGGAATGAGTAATAATAAAAATGAATAAGATGAATAAGTGGCTACTGAAGAGGGCTGTCAATGGTAACAAGCGAGCTAGCTGGTGTTGGTATCAAGAACTGATTGGCCACCTGAAGTTGAACAGATATCAGCAAAGTGCAGAAGACTCCTGTATCCTCTTCTGTCAAGTGGCATTTAAAGAACATGAGCTATGGTTTGATCGGGAGTCGCTGCTAGCAGAAACACCACTATTATTCTTGTTATCTGTACTTCTGTTGTTTTTCCAACGATGGTCTGGTTCACCTAGAAGTTGCAGCCTCGCACTCACACCCGGTAGCCTCTCTTGTAGTTTTATGCCGGAGCACTTGGGTAACCTAATTCTCAGTTCCTGCTTTAAACAGCACATTGAACCAAAACCACTCCAAATACTCTCACATCGTTTTTTGGAATTAACACTTAATAATATTAACCAGCAGAGGGATATTTGTGCCGTTGAAAGAGACCATGCTGTTGTCCCTGCCTGAGTAGACTGCCTCCTATCCAAGCAGTTCCTCTGCGAGAGCGAGAGGGGCTTTGGTGGTTAAGGCAAAGACGAGAGTTGCGGTGGATGGAACCACCCCTACTCAACGGGTAACAGCCGCCGAGGCTGTTGCTGCCGTCCGGTTACCACCAATCCCGTCCGGGATGTACTTGGCCATCAGCGGTGCGACGACTCGCTGGCGGAGGCAGGAACAAAAAGGTTGAGGAAGGAGGCGGAATTGGGCCGGTACGACGGAAGGGTGTCGTCAAGGGTGTGCGTGTAGGCCAGCGTCGGGTATAGAGTGATTGCAGCACTGGTGTTAGCAGGGGTGGGTAAAACATTGAAGGAACGAAAGGGGGCGGAGTGCACCTCAATAAACGTATCGTCCTCGGCAGAGAACGAGTTCCACTCGACGATGCGCGGGACGTCCGGGACGGCTGGCAGCAGTGTCTTTGCGGGCGACGGCGCGGCGACGTGGCGGCGCGTTGAAATTGTGTTTGCCTTTGCCGCCGCGATAGCAGGAGCAGAAGCAGTTGCATTGGGGCTGCTGTCGTGTGCAGTATTGCGCGTCGGAAGCGGCCGCGGGGAGGATGCCAACGAAGACGAGGACGCCGACGAGGACGAGAACGGGGCCGCCGCCGCAGTGTTCGCGTTGGTGCGCGGTGCGGGCGTGCGCCGCCGGGCGACGGGCTGCGGCTCCTGACGGCGGACCGCGGCCCGGTCGGTGTATCGCGCCGATGTACCAAGGCCGCCGCCGGGCAAAGGGAGCGGGAGCGGGAGCGGTGCACCACCGCGGCCGCCTCCGCCAAAGTCATCTCCCGCGCCGCGTGCCGTCTGCGCCCTCCCCGCCGGCGACGCGTCGGCGCCTACTCCGCCTCCTTCTCCTCGCAGCACATCGCGCACCTTCGACTCGAGCAGCCAAAGCGCTGTCCCCTCGCATTCCCCCTCACCGCTGCCAGCGTGTTCCCGCCCACCTTGTGCCGGTGGCTCGTTCTCCTTGCCGTCTCGCCGCCCTCGTCGCCCGCCGTCCCCGTCCCTCAGTATCGCCTCGACGGTCACAAGCAGCGCATCCATCATTCCTGCATCGTCGTCTTCATCCTCGTCATCCTCCACGTCCACCTTACCCACGGCACACGCCATCCCCTCCCCACCCGCGCCCCGCCGCGGTACCCGCACCGCCTCCTCCCTCGCAGCAGCAGCAGCAGCAGCGGCGGCGGCGGCGCGCATCGCATCCCTCGGGCTCCTTCGCACCGCCGGCCCCACGTCCCGCAGCCCCCTTTCCCCAAGCACAGACCGCCACCCCGCGCCACTCCCGCCGCCGCCGCCGCCAATCTCATCATCATCGCCACCATCCTCCTCATCATCGTCGTCGACCCCCCCGCCGCCGCCGCTGCCCCATCCGCGGCAGCTAACCGAGTCCTCGACCTGCACCACCGAGCTCCATCCCTCCTCCTCGTCGTCGTCGTCTTCCGCCGTCACCAGCTGTCCGTCGACTCCGCCGCCGCCGAGCAGCCCGATCGCGGGTACCATCATCATCGCGCCGTGGCCGTGGCGGTTTCGTGACGGTGGTGGCGGCGTCTGCGCGTGGTGCTGCTGCTGCGTCGGCAACCGCGGGTGTGCCGCGCGCGGGGCAGGGAGTGTCGGCGGCGCCAGCGCGGCTCGTGTTTGGATCGGCTGGGGCAGGGACAGTGGACGCTGCGGCCGTTGATCGAGGAGATCGCCGTCGCAGGCGATAGTGACGTTCAGGGCCAGCAGCGGATGCGTCGACGGCGGCATCGCCGCGTCGGCCCTCCTCCTCATCATCGTCGTCGTCGCCGTCGGGGGCTGCCGCATCCGTTGGGTGAGCGGGTGGCACTGAATCAATGGGGTTTCTTTTTTGGTTGGTTTTTCATTTCCTCATTTTCAGACTCCGCTGCTGCTTGACACAGCATGTCCGTCCGCCCCGTTCGGACGGCGATGTGTCCGCGTCGGCAGCAAACAACACTCTGACACGACGACCGTCGCGGCCCTCTCGACAGCGACATGGCTCGGCACCAGCTCCGGCAGCCGCCGCTCCTCGTTGCCCCCAGCAGATGCGGCATCGCGGTCCACCAGCCAGCGCACTGCCGCGAGCCACGGCCCGCTCAACAGGTTCTCCTCTCCCTCCTCATCCTCTCCCGTCGCCGCCGTTGGAGAGACAGATACAGCAGCAGCATCTGCAGTAGTTGCAGCACCCCAAACATCAAAGACCCGAACGCGGCAAGGTCCCAGTGCACGCTCTGCACGGGCACCCCACTTTGCCTGGTCAAACATGCACGGCGCGATCGCCTGGCGCGCGGCGCCCAGCCGCAGCCAAGTCTGCAGTGTGCCGAGCCCGCCGTGGTGCAGCACGCCGGCAAAGCGCGGGCGGGCGATGTTGGCGTCGGCAAGCTCGGCGTGCAGCGCGGCGTGCGGCACGCTTTCCAGGACGCAGAGGAGGGTGGAGGTATGGGTAGCGGCAGCGGCCTCGCTGCAGAGCCGGTGAAAGACTGTGCCCGCAGCGGCCACGACGACCGCGCGGGCGCCGCAACGCCTCAGCGCCTCGACAAAGGCCGCCACCCGCCTTTGTGCACGATGCCGGCTCCGTCAAGTGCGGCGACATGCGGTCCATCGACCCGAAAGTGACGAGAACAATACCGACCGGGACTTCGTCACCCGCGAGCAGAGCGGTCACAGCGCCGCGCCACGCCAGGGCGTCCCCGCCGCCCCCGGCACTTCCGTCCTCGTCGTCGTCGTCCTCCTGGCGGCACCACTGCCCGGTCACGATCACGCCCTCTGGCAGCCTGCCGCCTGCGTCTATGGTGCCGCCATTATTGTCTACATCGCCATCGACAATGCCGTCGCTGTCGTGGTCCCGGACAGCCCAAGCCAGCACAGCCGGGTCCACGGCGTACAGCAGCGGGACGCGGCCGCCGTTCATCCACTCGCCATTGCCGCCCTCGCTGCCGCCGTTTGGAAAGAAGGGAGGCATTGCCGGAAGCCCCAGTACTGCCTCGCGGAACGCCTCGCCATGGTCAGACAGGAGCAGGCGCCACATCCAGTGGCGAACGTCTGCACGCAGGCTCTGCGAGGTGGCCGAGCACGCGGTGGTGGTATCCGCGGCGACGGTGCTGCGACCCGGGGAACGACGCAGCCTCTGCCGCTTTGGCGCCGGGGCCGCTCTATCGGTCTCGTTGTGTTCGTTGTCGTCATCACTGGTACCCTCTTCGACGCCGTTCGCGTCGCCGCCGCCATCGTCCTGGCCATCTCCGTTGTTGCTGTCGGAAAGGGCGCAGGCGAGGGCGGCGGCAAAGCCGCGGGGCATGCCAAAGTCTGGCGCGTAAAATGTGGAGAATGCGACGGCGGGGACGCCGAGGCGCTCGGCGATGCTGTACCCTTCTATACAGAAGAGGTTGAAGACGATGGCAGCGGAGCCGGCGGCGGCGGCGACGAGGGTGGCGCTGCTCCGTGCGCCGGAGGACGGACGCCGGGACGGAGGTGCCGCTCCGAGTCGGGTCGACGGCAGCGGCCGCCGGATGTTGGAGCGCGCCGTACGACAACGTGCCCACGGCCAAGGTCTCGACGGCGGGCGGGAACAGGAAGTGGAGATCGGCGTGCGTGGCGACGCGGAGTGCGACCATTGGCAGGCCGTCGTGGTCGGGGTCGGCGTCGTGGTTCAAGCGGTGGCTGTGGCGGCGGCGGCGGCGGGATTGGAAGAGGGCGAGGAGCTGCTGGGCGAGAGCGGCGGCGGGTGCGACGTCGCCACGGGTGCCGAGCACGAGCATTGTGACGACGACGGCGGCGGCTTCGGCGATGTTGGTGGCGGCGGCGGCGGCGGCGGCGGCGGCGACTCGTGGAGGCCGAGGAGGCGGCGGCGGCGGCGGCGGCGGCGGCGGCGGCGGTGGCGGCGACGGGGTCGCGGTCGGGGTCCGGGTCGTCGTCGTCATGGCGGGCGCGGGGGCAGGCGGGCGGTGCAGCGGTCTCACATCATCATTTTTCTGTTTTGGTGCTGCTGACATGGCACACACAACCCTCAAAGCTCAAAGAAAACAGGCTCGTGCGGGGGCTGGTGCGACAACAAAAATAACATCATGGCTGTTTGTCTGCCTGTCCTTGTCGTTGGCTGCTCCAACGTATAAAAACCTGAACAAGTTGGAGCCATCAGTCGTGCTCCCCTCATTCTCCACACCACACTCGACAGCCCTCGCCCCGCCCCCGCCTGTCCTTCCCTCGACTGCTGCCCTCCCCTTCCCCCAGACCCTGATGCCAATACTCTTTGATCCAGCAGTGGGGACCTGCAAACATAAACTGTTTTTTTTTGCGAGTTGAGCCACTGCCAACCCCACGCTGCCAAGTTTGCCCTTGGGGCCGTTGTCGCCTTGTCGTCGCTGTGCTGAGAGATCCAGTTGGTCTGGCAGTCTCGACCATGCAGGGCAAGGTGGGGAGGGGTGCAGGTTGCCAAACACCACGCAGAGACCAAATATATATTTGACATTTCTACCATTGCATTTCTGTTCAGCTTTTGTTGGGACATGTTCTGATCAGAAATGCCATGGCAAAGTTGTGATGACATGTTTGGTTGTTGCAAAACAGGGTGGCATCCAAACAGGCACGAAGCTACTTGCATCCATCTTGCTGCTCCCAAGGATGCGTTTGGAATGGAATCACATTAAATGGAGATTTAATGAGCTGTGGTTGGACATCCTTTACGAGTCAAACATACGCCCGATGTGGGGGTCGAACCCACGACCTTAAGATTCCCTTCGGAGCCCATAGTCCCTAAAAGTCTCACGCTCTACCAAACTGAGCTAACCGGGCTGCGCAACTGCCAATATTTATTAAAATTTACAATGCTTTGTTAATGTCGAAATTGTCAACTCCAGGCAGCTGCCAAAGGATGAGCTGGACTACTGGGCCAGTGACAGCAGGTAGCAAGCCGGAAGAACCTCCCTGCAGGAGTATAATGCCCTTGGTCACTTGCTATGCTCGCTCCCTTGCACAAGTCCTCAATTCAAACCTCAGTTGTATCCTTTCTTTCTTTCTACCTCTCAGCCACTTGCTTCACTTCGCAGCCTTGACCCTTCCACCTTCTTGCAATGCCAACTTCACTCACAACATCGCCTTCTGCACTGCAACTTCAACACTCTCTAATTCCTCACTCTGGGCTATGGGTGGCAAATAGAGCAATGACCTAAATACAAATCCTGAAAGTGAGAAAGGGCAAAAAGGAGATGTCTAGGGGTAACTGGACAGCACAATGTATTTGGAGTCTTCAGAAGCCCAAGAAACAAAAATGAAACTTTCTTACTAAACACAAAGAGAAGACTCTCACACTCAGACCAAAAGCAAAGTGAAAAGGTGGTACCCTAGTAAAGAATGTGCAGGGTTCTCTGGTCCATGACACAGAGTTGGCCCAATGGGAGGCAAAAGGTCAAAGCCAAATGTTGAGATTTGAGCCTAGGAAGCCAGCTTCCTATGTCGACGGTATCCTCGTCGCCGCCGCTGATGCGATTTACGCAAAGCCAGGTAAGTCAAAAGGCCTAATCTGAATCCAAAAAAAAGAGTTAGGTGAAGACGGCGGTGATTCTAGCTTTGCTTTCCAAGGCTTCGCCGGCGAGGACAATGCGATTAGAATCACACTCAATGGGTTCAGAGAAATGTTGAACCAGGGCAGCTCACAGCAGCTCCAGGTCACCTGACTTTTGTCTGAACCAATGTTGAACCAGGGACTGGTTGATTTGAAATGCCCCTGATGATTTCAAATCATCTTTCCTCTGTGGGAAGACTGGTCACTGCACACAGACCTCTGGACAGACCTTTTGGTTGATTTGAAATGCTCCTGAAGATTTCAAGTCATTTTCCCCTCTCTGTGGGGAGACCGGTGCTTGCACACTGGGCTCCACACTGTTATGAATCCACCCTCTGGAAACCTCTGGAACCTTCTAGAACATTCCTTCATGGAACCTTGTGGAACCTTCTGGAACCTTCTTTGCTTTCCTGACTTGTCTTGCTGTCATTGGTATCATTGGTAACATTGTATTACTAATGCTCTTTCTGGAACTTTCTTTGAGTCTTGACAAGGAAGACTCTCAAAAGGTATAAAAGGGGGATGGGGGACCTGTCCCATCCCTCAAGTGAATTATTGTTTCCAATACAATCATCACTCCTCTCAGCTCCTTGTCTGCCTTTTCCTGTCCTGCCCTGTTCCTGACACACACAGAGCTTGGTTGATTTGAAATTGTGTGCAACACCCTTTGTCTGCTGTGCAGAGACCTCTGTCCAGGCATTCAGACACCCAGTGGTTGATTTGAAATGGTCGTGATGATTTCAAATCATCTTTCCTCTGTGGGAAGGCTGGTCACTACACACAGACCTCTGGACAGACCTTGGTTGATTTGAAATGCTCCTGAAGATTTCAAGTCATTTTCCCTCTCTGCAGGAAAACCAGTTGCTTGCACACTGGGCTGCACACAGAGCTTGGTTCATTTGAAATGCTCTATATATTTCAAATCACCCTCCCTCTGTGGGAAAGGGTTTACAACACCTCCCCAGAGCAAAGTCCTGTCTGAAGCAGCTTGCAACTTGTTCAGAAAGGCAAAACAGGAAAACTGGTCAAACTCCCTGCAGGAGCATAAATTGGGCAGAGTTTTCTTATTGAAAAAAAAAAGAACACTCTCACTCCAATTTGCCAGTCCCTGTCTAAAACCAAGTTCTCTTTACCCACTTGCCCTTGGTTGCTTGCTATGCTTGCTCCCTTGTAAAGTTCTCCATTAAACCCTCAGTTCCTCGGCCCCTCAATCTTCTTGCGACACTGCCTCCACTTACGAGGTCGCCTTCTACACTGCAATTTCAACACCAAAGGACTGGGAAATCCAGTAACAAAGCGAAGAAGAACGGGGAATACTATGGCCCAGAACTTGCTATTGTCAAACCTGGATATAAGAAGCTGAGATTTGATCGATCAGAACTGAAGGATATTGCGAGTAGGATCATGCGGCGACGGCAAACTACACTCCAGGCAGATAATCTTGCAATGAACTTTGTCAGGGTAAGCGGCAAAATGAAAAGTATGATTGGCTAATTAAAGCTCAGCTGTTTCTTGAGAACAACCAATCAGAGCTGGAGAATTGGATTCTCATGGATGTGGTTTCTTGTGGCCTCATATCGGATTTCGTTGAGAGTGATCCAGTTTTGCGTTTTCATTAATTTTCATTCCTCCTTCCTTTCAATTTTCTTCAAAATTTTTCTTCCTTCCTTCTTCCTTTCTTATTTTCTTGTCCTGACGCCACTCTCCCCATAAATAGATGCCCTGGGAAAAGCAGCCTCATTAATCTTAACTATCTTTACAACTGGAGCCCCAACCTTCAATAAATGCTATCTCTAATAATTAGATTTGTATTACTCCAAGTTTCTTCCCTTCTGCCTCCCCAACATTGCTGTCACAGGCTTGATAACTGAATCTCACAGGTAACTCCCATAAAGCGAAATGATTAGGGAGAACCTCTGACCGTCCATAGAGCGCCGTCGACGACAGAGTGAGATAGAAATATCATAGAATGGTTATGAGTTAGAGTTCCCTGTAAAGTAGAGGTGGGATGCTGTTGAGTATTCCACATTTGCAGATGCCCTGACAGGAGTGTAATGTCGAATGAGTGAGTCTGATAGTTGGACCTATGCTGTATCTGTGAAGGTGTTGAAGTTGCAGTGTAGAAGGCAAAGTCGTGATCAAAGGCGATGCCCCAAGAAGGTAGAAGGGTCAAGCCTGTGAGTGAAGCATGTGTGCACAACTGGGTGCAAGTGAGCAAAGAGAGCTCGATTTAGACAGGGACTGGCAAATTGGAGTGAGAGTGTTCTTTTTTTTTCAATAAGAAAACTCTGCCCAATTTATGCTCCTGCAGGGAGTTTGACCAGTTTTCCTGTTTTGCCTTTCTGAACAAGTTGCAAGCTGCTTCAGACAGGACTTTGCTCTGGGGAGGTGTTGTAAACCCTTTCCCACAGAGGGAGGGTGATTTGAAATATATAGAGCATTTCAAATGAACCAAGCTCTGTGTGCAGCCCAGTGTGCAAGCAACTGGTTTTCCTGCAGAGAGGGAAAATGACTTGAAATCTTCAGGAGCATTTCAAATCAACCAAGGTCTGTCCAGAGGTCTGTGTGTAGTGACCAGCCTTCCCACAGAGGAAAGATGATTTGAAATCATCACGACCATTTCAAATCAACCACTGGGTGTCTGAATGCCTGGACAGAGGTCTCTGCACAGCAGACAAAGGGTGTTGCACACAGACACAAAAGTCAGCTGACCTGGAGCTGCTGTGAGCTTCCCCAAGTTCAATATTGGTTCAGACAAAAGTCAGCTGACCTGGGGCAGCTGTGAGCTGCCCTTCAACATTTCTCTGAACCCATTGAGTGTGATTCTATTCGCATTGTCCTCGCCAGCAAAGCATAGGAAAGCAAAGCTAGAATCACCAACGTCTTCACCTAACTCTTTTTGTTGAATTCAGATTAGGCCTTTTAGCTTACCTGACTTAGTGTAAGTGGCATCAGTGGCAGCGATGAGGCTGCTGTTGACACACGAAGCTGGCTTCCCAGGCTCAAATCTCAACAAGACCAGTGCTGCAATCCCAAGTCCACGGCTGAGATGTTCAAGACCCACTGAGCTACAGTGGGTCTAAACTCTGGGTGCATCCTCTCCAGCTGCTCACCCATCCCTGGGCATTCCAAAATGTGCCTCCACATGCATTTCTCCACACAGTCTGTCTGTGCACACTTTGGTGAAAAGCCACCAGCCCACTATCCCAGTGATCAAATCACTTGGCAAGGACTTATGTGGTCCAGCACTTCCAGAGACTGTGCCACCCATTTCGGAGGATTTGTTGGAGTATACGCAAATTGATAGTACTTTATTCATGATCCTCTGACCCTGCTTGTTTTGCTGTGTGCCGTGAGCGATTGATGGCTGCGACGGCAGCAGGAACTCAGTTTGTCGGAGGGTGCGAGCCGCAATAGCTGCTGTGGCAAAAGCCGCATCAGAATTTTGGGGGACTAATTGCAAATACCTGGGTTATTTGGAGGCGTTTGCGCAAAGACACCAAAGTACATGTATATCTGTTTTCAGGAATATCCATTTGTTGTGCTTCTTCGTTCTGGCCACCTACCCATAATTACACACAGGAACAAGAAAAGAAAACAAATGTTCCATAACAATCCGTTATCATCCCGCCCAGATGATAACTCCTTGTCAAACAAGAAGCATGAAGGGTTGATCTAGGGACATTTTACTCTGAAGGCAGCTTCCTTAACTACCCACTGAGCTAAGTGTTAGGCGGAACTGACGCCATTGTGCAGGGGGGTGTTAGGCAGAACTGACTGGTTAGCAGCAAGAGGCAAAAGACAGACCCAAACCTATTGTGACTGTCAGTTATTGTTCTCATGATGCCCATGGGAGAGTGAGCCACCGCCAATGTAGACCTGGGTTGGCTTGCGCTGTTGACAAATACCCCAAGTATCTAGTGGAACGGAAACCGGTGTTAACAATTTTCCTCCTCCTCGGCTCAAGCAGATAATATAGGAGACGTTTTTACCCTGTGGCAGTCACACTTGCCTAGCAACTATTACCCTTGTGCATATCATCATTATGTATCAATAATTCATAACAGAGTTTTTCTATTTCTCTCCAAGTTGGGGAGAAGGACCACCCACAAACACACATCTCCACTACATTCACTCCTTCCACTCACTCACTCAGAGTAGACTTTTTACAGGGAGCACCAAAAAAGGAATGGGTAAAAGTTTCCAAACCCACCTGGGCAAATCCGAAAAAGACCACTTTGAAAAGCCAAATTCTCTGTACTTTATTAACAAAATTTGTGCAAGCTGATTTAACCTTTAACAGTCATTGTACCACCAGCGGAACAATGACTGACTTTTCCGCCATTACAATTAGAAGAACGTCACCAAAACGAAACGAATCCTCGTGAAACTTTAATATGTTGTAGTCCTACCAATTCTGCAAATGCGGTCTAAATTAGCTTCCTCCTTTTGTTAGTGAAAAAAAAATTGCGTCAAACCAACGAAACAGCATGCCGTATACAGCATGGTGCCACTGATCACAACCTGCCTGCTCACCACGTCCATGTGCCACAAAAAGAGCAATCCAGCAACATCGCCATGATTCCCAATCGCGATTTTTAGCATAGAGGTAGGTCCAGCATGTGTGCATCTGTGGACACCTGATTTGTTTGAATCTGTTCACTGATCAGCTAACACCAATCTGCTGTGGAACAAAACTTCAGAAAAAGATGGCCAATGAAAACACACCCCCAGCTACACCAAAACTGCCAAAGAAGCCTGGAAGAAACACAAAGGCATATTGGGAGATCCATTTAATCAACTCTGGACACTCCAAGAAATCACTGGCTGGTCTACTTTGAATTGAAATCTTGGGCTGATGATATCTGTTCTTAATCCAAAAACTCACAACTTACAAAATCTATGTGATCGTGCAGCCCTAAGTGGCTCTCTTATGCACCATCAACCAGGAACAGATATTTATAACATACGCAGACAGCCCACACAAACCTTTGATGCTGGACATGGAAGTTTGGAGCCCTCTACACTGCCTGGTGCTCATGGAAATTTGGATGCTTCTGGATCTGCTGCAAGTGCTGAAAACAAAACTTTGATATGTGGACAAGTGGTTGCTTTTCCAATGGAATCTGCTGTTGGGGGGGGTGATGGGTTCTGCTGGAAGTGGACAGATTTCTTCAGCATTGATTCATCCAGCAAATTCTGGGGCACAAGTTGGCTCCACTGGTGCTTCTTGCTCTGGAAGTGCTCTCTTGGCTGATGAGAGCTGTTAGGCAGACCTGACTGGTTAGCAACAAGAGGCACAAGACGGACCCAAACCTATTGTGACTGTCAGTTATCGTTCTCATGATGGCCATGGGAGAGTGAGCCACTGCCAATGCAGACCTGGGTGCTGGCTTGCGCTGATGACAAATACTCCCTCCAAGTATTAAGTGGAACAGAAAACCGGTGTCAACTGTTTTCCCCCTCCTCTGCTCAATCAGATAATATAGGAGAGGTTTTTACCCTGTGCCGGTCATGCTTGCCTAGCAACTATTACAGTGTGTATATCATCATCATGTATCAATAATTCATAACAGAGTTTTTTTCTCTTTCTCTCCAAGTTGGGGAGAAGGACCACCCACAAACACACATCTCCACTTCATTCACTCCTTCCACTCACCCACTCAGAGTAGACTGTTTACAAGAGCTCTGATGGAAATCGTCCTCTTGAGATGATTGATGACATTGTGATAGCAGTTTGAAAGAGACATAGGTGCGCTCCTTGCAGAGGGTGAGCAGTGTACAACCAACCCAGGTGAGTGGGTTGAATTGGCGACAAAAGCACAGACATTGCATCCATGCCGTCATCCACATGAGACTGTAACACTGTCAAAAACTGTTCAGATCTCAGCCAAACAAGCTGCACAGTTTACTCCAAAGGATGCATTTGATCTTGTTTGGAATGAAGAAGTTCAGAATGATTGTGCTTCATACAAACATGAACTGCATCACCCAAAGAATGGAATGTCTGAAGAGAAAGGAGATGGAGCTGGCTCAATTGGATTGTGCTCAACTGTCTGCAGAAGAACTCAATCATGAGACTGATGAAGAAGCAGGCTCTGAAGCTGCTGAAGGTGGTGATGGGGCACATGCTGTGAATGCTCAAGTAGCTACTGGTGGTACTGGTGCACTGGCCCCTTGTACCACACAGGCTCAAGCAGGCAAAATCACCCTGGGCTATCACACTCCAGTTCACTACTATGGGTGTGAATTTTATCCATTTACATTGGAGGATGCACCTCCTGGACCATTGTTGGAGCGTGTTCGATGCCAAGGTTGCCCTGCAGATCCAGGACAAAGGACTTCGACTATCTGTGCACAATGCTGCATTGGTTTTTTGTGTTGGAAAGTGTTTCTCTGATCATATTTTTGGCAGCGGAACTTTTGATATGATCAAAAGAAAGGCGTTTGACTATGAGGGGCAAGCTGTCTAAAAAGGAAAGCAAAGGGTATCTTTGTAGTGGATTTTGCATCCATCATGGATACTGTCTATGACAAAATCATTTAATTCTTTCAAAATTTTTTGTGGCCAGATTTATCAATAACAAATTCAAACAAAAAGGAAGATTTTGAAGTTTAGTCATTTTGCTATGTGCTATGTAAGTTTGGTCTCATTTGAAGAATGCTGGGATTGCTAAAACGACAGTAAGTGGCTCCATGACCATTCAAAAGTGCCCCCTACGTAATGGACCAAATCTTCATCAAAACTCAATTAAAGGAGCAAACAGCCAGCATCATCAGAGAGCCCTTATCCAAAACAGTCTTTGTTACTAAGTAAGTAGTTGTGTATCTTTGTTTTTGCAAGTGTGGTGCAAGTTGCAAATCATCCAAATGTGTCACATTTCGAAATTCAGTCATCACTGACCTTTTTTCTTCGTTTTTTCCAACTTTTGCTCAATAGAATCATCATAGAAAAAAAAAATTGGAGCCATAGTAACTTAAGCCATTTTATTTCATGCCCATTTTCGGAGTAGTACGCAAATTTTGAAAGACTTTGGTGCAGTTTTTACATCGATCCACTAATAGGAGAAAAGGCATGCCACGATCAGCACGGCTGCAGTTTTGTTGCAATTACTATTTGTCTAGATTGGGTAAAATAAGGTGAAAAGGTCCCTGGGACAAATTTGAGGGTCATTGTGCTGCATGTGGCACAGTGGCATGACCCTTAAAGGGTTAATCTCCATGAAAAACATGCGCGACAGACCGGAAGAACAACTGTCGTTGGCCACCGCCGCCGCCGCCACCGCCGCCGCCGCCACGATCGGACACCTCTGTAACCACCTCAAACACTTCCCAAAGTCGCAATCGGACGACGACCAGCTCGATTTTGTGTACGCCTCGCGCTACCGCATCATTCCATTCGTGAGCCACCTCTGCGGAGGGAGATATGCTGAACCCAACCCGCACGCCACCGTTCTGCGCGTCCTATTTGCCGTCTCGCTCCTCGGCGCGGACGACGACAACAGCAACGAGTTCATCCCTTGCGCCCGGTTCCCCCTGCAGTCGTACGGCGTCGACGAGGACGTTTTCGTCAATTTCATGGGCTGGTCGGGCTTCACCTGGTCAGAACCCCAGCGCGCCGCACTCCGCTTCCTCGTCGGCCTGCCGGGCGATGGTGACCGTCGGCCGTTCTCAGAGGCTGACTTTGCGTCGGCCTTTGGCCTCGACGACGACAAAAACAGCGAACGTCTCGCAAAGTGGGTCGCTATATCGCGGGCTTCGCCGCTTGCAGCAATGGATCCGCTCCCGTGGGAGAGCCTCAGGTATGTGTGTGTGTGCGTTTGTGTGCGTGTGTGTTAATTTGTGTGTGTGTGTGTGTGTGTGTGCTTTCGTTGCGAAACCCGTCGCGCCATTTATCTGTCGCCCGTTTTTTTTGTTTAGGGGAGTGTTGGGCGCGGCCTTCTATTTTCGTAGCTACGTCCCTTCAGAAATTGGAGACCACAGCGATCGCCTGTTTAAAGTCGACCTATTCAAACACAAAACCTTCAAGTTCAAAGCCGCGGACCGCACGCTTGTCAGTCTGGTCGAGTTCTCGGCTGGGCGTATCGCGGGTGTCGAGAGCCGTTGAAAATGCTCAACACAGGGACAGACCCTGCAAGGCGAGAGTCATTCGTCTTCCTGACGACAATCAGAAACAGTTTTTGGTTTAGGCGGGCTCACAGGTGACAGGAAATAAAGATGACAGTTTGGACCATGCCTTGAGGTGCGGGCACACCCGCGCGTCGTGGGAATCTCCTACGTGGGCACCCGACGTCTCACCCGAAGCGACAGCGAATCCTTTTTCTTTTCTCGTCTTTTCGTGTGAGTATACCTTCATATGCTGATGTACTGTGCGATTCACCAAGGTGTACTCCACTTGATAGGGATGAATGCTATTTTTTCGCAATAATATCGCAAACCTCTGGTTTTGTAAACAGTCTACGCTGAGTGAGTGAGTGAGTGAATGAACTGGAGATGTGTGTTTGTGAGTGGTCCTTATTTTTTTTATTTTTCTTTATTGTAAGGGAAACAGATATGCGTTGTGATAGTAGTCAGAGTAGGCAATCCTGAGTCAGAGTTCCCACAAGGGAAGGTTGGAGGAGCATCAAGGGTTATAGTCAGAGGGGCAAAAGTCCTCAACCCCCAACATCGAGTCAGTGAACCACTGGCAGTCATGGCAACCAGACTTTGTAGCAATGCACCGTTTCACGGACCTAAATTGAAAAGGCAAAACCACACGGCTTTTAGCTCTCCAACCCCAGGGGTATACCACACCCCTTCCCCCCCACCACACACTCACACACAACAAAAAAAAAAAAAAAAAAAAAAAAAAAAAAAAAGTAAAACTGCCTCACCGTCAAATCCCCCACGTCGTCCGGGAACATTGCCGACGCGCGCACCTCGCCCGTCTTTTCGGAGCGGAATCCCATCTCTGCGGCGAGTTCAAAGAAGCGCAGGTCGCGGTCGGCCCACTTGACGACGTGGTGCGAAAAGTAGACGTAGGCGACGCCGGTGGCGGGCTCGAGGGTGGCGAGGCAGGTCTCGAGGAGGTGGCGGTGCTCGGTGTGGTTGAAGATGAGGTCAGCGAGGATGACGACGTCGAACTTGCGCGAGGCGTCGGGGAGCGCAGAGAGGAGGTCACTTGGGTCGTTGCCCCATTGGAAGCCCTGTCAAGAGGAGGGAGGTGTTTTCAACGGGTTTCAGAGTTACCAAAGAAAAAAAAAGAAAAAATCAGCCATACCTGGACAGAGATCACGCCGTCGCGCATCTGCTGTGGGGTATTGACTTCGGCGTTGAAGATGATATTTTTAACGAGGCCTGGGTCTGGCCAGTCGGTGATGACGACCTTCTCGGCTCCGTTCAGCACAGCGATCATGGAAGGGACCGACGCAGCGGCCCCGAGCTCGAGGACGCTGATGGGAGACAAATGTCAATCGTTTGACTGCGAAACCCTCAAAAAATAAAAGCCAAGACGGCCACAAGGTGCACAGGCCACAATCCAATTCAAGTAAATCGACGTACCGTTTGCCTTTGCACGTGGCCTTATCCGCGTCCATCTGGTGCGCAAGTACAACGCCGGCATTCCAGAGGCTGTAATCGAGAAGGGCAGTCCCGGAGCGAGTTAGCGCGCAAAGACCGAGACTCGAAAGCACGGAAAAGGAGAAATTCAACAAATAAACACACTTCGAATACCCACCGATGTGCCCACAGGCTATACTCGTCCGGAACAAAAAAGGGGAAAAGCGAAAGGGGGTCAGCCAAGACTGGCAGCAGAGAAACCCACAACCTCATTTCTTTTGGCCACACCTGTGTTTGCCGACAAGATGCAGTTGAAGCGTTGCGGGAGAGCCTTTTTTTTTGGGTTAGTTGGAAGAGAGGGGAAGAAGAAGATGATGGGACGCATGGGGGGGGATTGGGTTAGCCGTCCATCATCCCGTCAAGATTTGCACCGGCCATGACGAACAAGAACAGCAAGGAAGCAACAAAGGAAATAAGTCGCCGCGGTCTCCTCGTCCGCTTACTTGCTTGCTTACGCGCGTACAACACTCCCCCAACTACCTCACTACCTCACTCTCTCTACCCACTCTCTCTCACCTTGCTGCACGTTCTCGGCCTTGCGCTCAAACACAATGTCCTCTCCCGTCGGCGTCGGCGGTCGGAACCCTTTTTCAATGACATTGTTTGGTTTTTGTTTGTATTTTTTGTTGGTTTTGTTTTAGTTACTTTGGTTTGTAACACACAAACAAACAAAAAAAAAAAAAAAAAAAAAGAAAGAAAGAAAGAAAGAAAGAGAATAAAGGGGCCATATGTTTTGTTTTACCTTCGGGTTCCTTTTGGACGAACGGTGATTGATGGAGGGAGGGAGTTACACAAACAATTCAAAGGGAGAGAGAGAGAGAGAGGGAGAGAGAGAGAGGGATAGAGAGAGAGGCGTTAGAAGCCGTGAGATCCTGTATGTAATCTGGGGTGAGGAAGGGAGGCCGACACTGACGACGACGACGACGACGACGACGGCCCCGAGCCCCCACGACCTATCGACATTCGGGCGGCATGCTCTTCCCTCGGCGGCGGCGGACTTGTCGGTGATGATAGGGAGGGAGCGAGAGGCCATTGGCATGGCGCCAGTCGTCGTCGTTTTGCAATGGCACAGATTCCCCCGCCCACCCCCGTCCCCCTTCCTCCCTTCCTCCCCTACCGTGAAAAGGTCGGCATCCAAGATCAGCTCGTCCTCGGCCACTTCGACGTCGCGAGGGTCAAGCGCCGCCATTTCTACGTCACACAAAGATGAACAAAAACAACAAAAAATGAAAAGGGAAACAAACAAAAGAATGAAAGGTTTGACAAGGCCAAACTCGTCTTCATCGGCTTGCCTTCTCCTCGGCTGGGTCAGACTCGTTTCGCCAAAAGCAAAAAGGAAGGCATAATATGTTTATTTCTTTTTTAATACGCTACATTCGGGGCGAAAGAGAGTGAGAGATCGAGGAAGGGACCAATGAGAAGGGGTCCGCGACACGAAAAAAAAAAAAAAAAAAAAAAAAGAAAGATACGTGGGTGGTGCGTTGGTTGGGTGCAGAAACTGGTTTGGAAAAAAAAAATGTCGGTATCACGACCCGACGACAAAGAAACGGAGAAAAAAGAGAAAGAGAAAAAAGGGGAAGGCAGTCAAGGAGGACAGGGGAAGAGGGAAAAAACAATATATGCTCAGAGGGAGGGAGCCGGCGCAATGGAAGCAATGGAAAAGGGACAAGACCTTGAAAGCGGCTCCGCGCGCGCAAGTCTATCAGGTCGGACGGGAGGAGCTCTTGGGATGCCAGAAGAAGCACAAAAGAGAGAGAAAAGACTCGATCGGGAGAAAAAAGGGGAGAACGAGAAAACGCCATCTAGATGAACAACCTCGTGCATTTCGCTTTTTGAGCGACCCGTGCGCATCAGTTGATGTCGCAAACTTTCCACATCTTGACGTAGTCCACTTGCATGTTGCGGTCATCTCCAGCTGGCCACGTCGTGTTGTACCAGCTGGTCAGGAAAGTCAGAAAGTCCACCATCGCGGAGCCATCCGAGTTCTTCCACGGCTTCTTGTCGTCGTCCGGGAACCACCCGTTGGTCCCGCCGACCGCAACATTCAAAATGAGGTAAAACTCTGCATATTTTTTGTTTTTGGCAAGTACCAAATTAGTTTGGAATGAACACAGAGGCGGCAAACTTTCAGTCGATGCTCACTTTGGTCAAACGGAGTCGACAGAGATGACCCCGGTCCGCTCCACGGGTTGGTGATGGCAGTTCCGTTCTTGTACGAAGAGGGGAAGCCTCCGCCCTTGGTGAAAAGGTTTTGGTCAAAGGGAATGTACAGGTTCGTGCGCAGCGGAGAGTCCAGCCAAGTGAGGAAATAGTTCGGCGTCCACTCCCAACCGATGGTGCGGAATGTGGACGCCATGGATCCGTGACGGCGTTTCAGACCCTGGGATTCAGTCTTCTGGTTGATGTAGTCGACACCGTAGTGCAAGGCGCTGTACATATAGTCGACGCTACCGTAGGCATAGCCGCGGGCGTTACCGCGACTCTCGATAATGTCGATCTCGCCACTTTTGGGCCATGCGCCATATACACTCTCTTCTGGCATCATCCAAACGGCAGGCCAGAGCCAATCGCTAGAGAGGCGGAAAACGAAAAATAGGTTGGTACCAGTCGGAAGGGCACCCCATTCACACAAAGTTCTCACCCCATGGGCATCTTGAGCTTGATCTCGCCTTTCCCGTACTTGATGTTCACTTTTCCCTTCGTATTGAGTCTCGCGCTTTTCACCGGGGGAATGATAGTGTTGTTTGTCCAGTTGCTGAACACAACGCAGTCTGACTTGGTTCCAACGCAGCCTTGGCTGGTCAGGTCGAGAGTGTAGCCGTACAAGATCTTGTCCAGAGGAATACTGTCTGAAGTAAGGGTGGGGCGAATATGAAGGATCCCGTTCTTGACAAACGAGTTCTCATCATCTGCAGATGTCCACTCGAATTCCCCGTTGCCAAAACCGCCCAGAGCGACTTCGTGGTTCCAGTACTTACTGTCCAGGGTGTCGAAGTTGTCCTTATTGGAGGAAATACGCTTTAATGGCACGGCTGCGACATGATTGCGCAGATGGCGAACACTCACTAACCTCAAACACTTGGCAGTACTTCCAGGTGGGTACACTCTTGATACCGAGGTAAATGATAAAGCCAACAAGCAGGAAAGTTGGCACAAGGCCAAAGAGAGGAATGATGCGAAGCCATCGTCTTCCAGGATCTAGCGAGACGGAGGAGATGTGGGGGTAGAAGGGGGGTTGGATGCGTGAGTGGTGGGTGGGTGGATGGGTTTGCAAAGCGATCTCTACGAATCGGGAACAAAAATGTTAGGGGAGAGAGTCAGGCTCACCGTTCTTCTCGGCAAGACGGCGTTCCTTTGCGGCCGAATTGACCTTTTCTGGCTTGATTGCGTGGGAGTTGGCACCGCGGCGCATGGTTGGCCGCCTTATCGTGCCAGTGTCGCCGGCGCCGCCGTCATGCAGCATGCTCCGTCGCTGGATGTTCTGGCTTGCAGGGACGATGGGGTCCTGTGCGACGACGGGGTTGTCCATTGGCAACGACGACTTGTTTGAGCCAGAGCCGGAGCCGGAGCCCGAGTTGCCCGAGTTGCCCGAGTTGCCCGAGCCAGACGACTGCGAGGCGGAGGAGGGCTGCTGGTGGTCATGGAGCTGACGGTGTTGGACTATTGTGGAGGACATGTGGGGTAACGCGCGAGTGGCGGAAGGAAGGGAGCTTTGGGCACGAAGAAGGCTTTTCGATGGGGCCAAGGCGAAGGGGTGCTGGCTGGCGAGGATGGCGAGGAGTGGATGGGGCGGCGGCTGAACCACACAAGTTGTGGTGTCAGAATGAACTTGCCTTGCTGAAACGAATGAATAAAACCAAACGATTCAGTTATCGATGATATTCTGTCTTCCCGTTGTCTGTCTGTCTGTCTGTCTGTCTGTCCTTCAGACAAAAACTGGACAAAACATGCTCTTCTTCTTCTCGGCCCATCTCTCGCCCTTCGCTGTCTGTCGCCTCTTTCTCTCTCTCTCTATCTCTCTCGCTCGCTCTCTCTCTCTCTCTCTCTTTCTCTCTTTCTCTCTTTCTCTCTCTATCTCTCTCTCTCTCTCTCTCTCTCTCTCTCTCTCTCTCTCTCTCTCTCTCTCTCTCTCTCTCTCTCTCTCTCGACTCTACAAACTCAGCCAGGCCTTCGTTCGGCCCTGGCTTATCGGGGGTTTTATTTTAATTGTTGGGCTTTTGGGGCATTTCATTTCCTCTCGAAATGGAAGAAAATCTCTCCTCTTGCATTCGGAGCCAAACATGGAGTGTGTGACAAGGCGATTCGAATCGCCTGGGCTGGGTTCTTTGCCAAGAGCTTCTGCAACACATCTATATTTTCGCACTGCATCTTCCTTGCATTGCGTTAGTACATGCCGGCACCAAGCACAGCCGAGCTGCTCATTTGTTCGACTGGTGAAGGAAATAAAGTACGAGAGTCTTCCGAGGATTCCCTGCGGAATTTGTATGTCCGCACCGACTTGCTGTTTTCCTTCACGACCTGGCGTTGAGAAGCAAGCGTGGCCGTTTCGCTGGTCAAAAACTAGTTGGCAATGGCACAGGAGGGAAGTGGAAGAAGTAGTTGGGAGCGACACTCATCTCAACCACCTTCTGCCAGACTGAGTCACTGGCCTTTTGAGATGCTGGATCATGGTAATTTGAAAAGAGCTCCATTTATAATGAGTGCAAAAAAGTAACCTTTTTATTCCTAATTATTACTGAAGTGACGGAATGATCATGGAATTGGGTCTGACTCCAATCAAAACCAAGATTTCCCGTCCGGGTATTTTCAAAGCACAGGAGGATGCGCACCAGTGTTAGTCCCTTGGATACAGCGCTTGAGCAGTGTTGAAAACAACGAAAAGTGCCAGTAGCGCCGATATCAATGAAACGATTTGTTGCTGGAGTGTCACATTATGTGAAAGTCTAGTTTCTTTCGGCAACAACAGGGACTGGGACGGGCTCTCAATTTTGTTGCTTTCCTTGAATGACACGAGAGAAAGACAGTCAAACAGAAGGTGAAAAAAGAAATGGACAAAATGCTCAGTCACACGGAGGTGCCAATTCTGTCTTGCCTTCAATCTGCGGACAGCTGCCACATTCTATCGGACGCAACAAGGTTGCCTACAATGGGTGTGGCTTCCCTTTCCTTTGTTTTTGCAGTGAACGCAAAGTGCAGTGCGGGACAAAAAAGATGTGGACCATTCCATTGCCTTAATCGCAGCGGAAGCACAAATCGCTAATTAGTATAGTAAACTTTGACTGCAAAACTACACATACATGCCAGATCTCAGCCCAAACTTGCAAGAAGAATCCAGAAACGTTGAGACTTCCAACAATACTCGCCAATTGAGGGGGTTGTAGTTGCATCACAGAAACGGGTTTGGGATTGAATTGGCCCAAACTGACGTGTCAGGCTTAAATTTTTTTTTGATCTCCGCCAACCGCACCCGATCCATCTGTTCTCAACCGCTTCGCCCCACACAGCCCGCATTCCTCTGCTTTCATCATCGCACGAGGAAATGGCCCCGTGATAAAAGACTTGGGCTCCGACCGCCTCCAGCCGTCCATCGGTGCGACCGACTACTGATATATCCCAGAGATTGTGTATCTCTGAGTGCGCACACGCAACAGTGTGACTCCCCCGCGTCCATGCTTGGCCGGGAGGGTTAGTACGAGACCGTGCTAGGGTCACAGAAAAAAAAAAAAAGAATCATAGGTGTCGGTAGTGCTGCTCCGCAACGAAAGGGCTCGCGTCCCAACAAAGAGGTGAGACTCACTCACAACTCTACCGCCCCCCCCATCGCAACCGCGACTAACCAGCCCGGGGTGTTCGCCTTTACGGACCCCGTATCCAACTTGCTTTGTGTTTCGCGCTACAGCATTTATTCGTTTACCCCCAAAACAACATCATGCGGCGGTTGCGTCGAAGCAAGGCCATCTGAATAACGAAGACCACAACCGGTATACATTGCGGCAAGTGCCACTGGATCTATCTCGGCCGACGGAGCGGTCCTTAGGATTCTGGAGGACCCCCCGGAGAAGTCGGCCCTTGTTTTCTTATCTAGCTTGGAAGAGCTGGCCCTCTGCAGCCTCCTTGTAGCTGGCGAGCACGGGGCCAACGGAGCGACCCTTCGGATTCCGGAAGACCTCTCGCAAGATTCGGCATTTTTCTCTGTTCAATGTCGGGGAGCTGGCCCTCTGCCTGGATGGCGGTGGGCAGGGCCGGTGTACAAAGCCTGGCACAAGCGGCGGCAGTGCCATTTGGCCGTCAAGCTACTCGAGGGAGTCCGGGCACCAGCTCCCTGCCCTTCGTTACCCTCGAGTACTCGGTCGGCCGAAAGGTGCGGTCGCCGCGTCGTCCAAGCACTCGAGCGCGTGGCGTGGCGGAGCGTCAACTATTGTGCTCGAGTACTGCGGCCTGGGAACGCTCGAGGATTTTCTGCGGGGTGAGCTGAAACAATGCCCCGAACAGCACCACCTGTTTCATTTTGCCCGTGTGGAGAGCGCTAGCTTTTCTCTTGTTGCAAGCTTCGCTTCTCCCAATGACCGAAATTTTTTTTTTTTTGAAATGTCGTTCCATCAAGCGAATTTCGCGATACGATCCAATCATGCGAGGATTTGTGGTGCTGCATACTGCAGGATATGCACACCTGGATATTACGCCGTCTGTGCGTTCGTAAAACTGTTACCACTTGCTTCATCTCAACTTCATTTTTCGCTTGCCAGCCACTTTCTTACACCCTCGGCCTTAGGAATCCCGAACGAGATCTCCGATGAGTTCACCCTATTCTTCTGGTCGAAGTCGGAGGAGCTGTTCTTCATTCTGTCAACCGCACATGGATGTATTTCACCGACGAAGGGGTGGCCCTGTCGATTCCGGAGCAACTCTCCGAAGAGGCTGCCTGCTTTTTTTGGTCAAAGTCGGAGGAGCTGGCCTTGCGCGGGGCCCTGGGTGCCGGCGGCCAGGGCCGGGTGTACAAAGCCTGGCACGTGCCGCGACAGTGCCTTGTGGCCGTCAAGTTGCTCGAGGGAGCCCCGGACACGATCAGCTCCCTGCCGGTCGTTCCCCTCGAGTACTCGGTCGGCCGCCGAGTGCAGTCGCCGCACGTTGTGCAGGCGCTCGAGTACGTGGCGTGGGGGGAGTCCACACTATTGTGCTCGAGTATTGGGACCTGGGGACCATCGATGACTTCATTCGGGGTGAGCAAGAACAATGGCCCACTGCACAGTGCCGTTTCATTGTCCGCCTCTTGGCAGTGACCCTCACTCTGGTCGCAGCCCATTTTCATCCTCGCCCATCGTCTTCCCGCCGCCCCTTTTCCTTACCAACAGAGTGCGACCTGTCATTCCCACAGGTGAGTTTCACCATGATACACCAGATGCGAGGATCGGAGGCCCGCCACGACTCTCGAGGACTTTCTTGGGGTGAGCAGTGGCAAAGGCCCCCACCGCACTGCACCAATTTGATTTTGCCTGCTTATTGCCAGGTTCGAGAGCATTAGCCTCACTCTGGTCGCGAGCTTTCCTTAACCGTCATAGTCCTCCCATCCACCACCACAAAACGCAAAAGTAGTCTTCGACATGTCCTTCCAACAGGTCACTTTTACTGTGATGCAACTGATGCGAGGGTTGGAGGCCCTTCTTCTGGCAGGATACGCTCACTTGGACGTAAAACCGTCGGTGCGTTTGTTAAAACCCTCCACGACAGTCCCATCCTCGCTCACTTCTTAAACAACCAACGCTTTCCAAAATAAGCAACCTCCCTCGCTCCTTCTCCCAACCTACACTGACCCACCCTACCGGTGTCCGTCGTTTCATCACAGAACATTATTATTGGCGAATCCGTGAACCGAGTCATTGTTTGGAGCGTACTCCTCATCTCCACTGCCACCGCCAATTCCAAGGCCGCTACGTCGTCGCCGTCGCCGCCACCCCTTCTGCCACTCCTTGTAGTTCTTTAAGAGAAGAAGACCAACTTTATGGAAGAGGAAGTCGACAAAGAGCGAATGAGGATGAAGTTACACCGTCAATTCCGCCGCCGTACTTGACATCGAAGCGGCGGTCGAAGTTGGCAAGGAGATTTCTTCGTTGATCTCTCCATCCGGGCTGCAAGCCGAGTCGGCTTGCCACTCGACGGTGGCAAGTTTGATGCAGGCGGCGTCTTCCCAGGTGACGGTCGCGCGTGAATGCCGCATTGGCCGCGGCGGCGGGGGCGGGCGCCCACGGATTCGAAGCTCGTCTCTCGGCCGCCGCCCTTGTCCGCGTCGAGCCGACGGCGGCTACTGCCGCTGGCCCCAACATACTGAAGGCCGCATGCATTACGGCGCCACATGCCAGGCAACGACAGACGCCAGCGATCCGCAAAGGGGCACCCCTCTCTTTTATTTTGGCACCCGAAGGAGCGCCTTCGCTTCGGCGGGCATCGGCGTGGTCGGCGTACTCCATGCTGGGAAGTAGTGTCGGACTTCTGCGAAGTGCCCTGGCGTCTGCCTTGGGTACCGTCGCTCGCTTGTCGGGGATATGGGGAAATGGCGCCGTTTGTTGTGTAAATAAATAGATAGATATATATATATATATTCCATGATTATGTTAACCCTTTCAGTGCTGTGGTCCCATATTGGTTGGTGCAACTGTGCTGTTTCCGGCTGGGTGACGGTCCCTGTTGTTGCTTACCATTCCAACGTACCTACGCGACTTCGTTCATACGCGACTGCGTTCAGATTGAAGGGCTTTCTGTTGATAGTTTCAATATATTCTTCCCCACCGGGCTAAAATGCAATCAGCGACCGGGTTGGTTTGGCAGCGTGAATCTGGATTTGTGCCCTCTGTCTCTTGCCTTTGCATTTTCTCACATGGTGTCAGTGGAAAAGCGCGTAATCCTTCAACATTTATTAAGAGTAAATTTATTGATGGTGGAAAATATTCACAAAACAAAGCGCTAAAACACCATTGTCGTCTCGTCCGAATTCCACATCTTCATGCATCCGGTTACACCATTCCACCCACTTGTCCCTCGACAAGTGACCGCCCGTACCGCAATGCAGACCGAAGAGCCTTGACGAGCAGTGGCATCCGAATCGACTGTAGTAACCCGACACTACTTCCAGGCACTGAAGACGCTGCTGCCGCCATCGCCTGCGGAAACGGAGCCTCACTGAGCACTCCCAAAGAGCGAGCCGGCGACAAGAAGGAAGAAATAGGCGAGGGAGGGCGAGTCGCTGGCGTCCATGGTCGCCTCGCGTGCGGCACGCGGGCGGCATCGTCAGACGTGCCGTCTTTGGGGAATTCGCGGAAGGCGCCGGCAGAAGCCGCGGAGGCTTCGGCGCGGAAGCGGGCGGCAGCCCAGAGGCAAATCTCGTACCCGCAGTCGGCCTTCGCCGCTGCCGTCATAGCGGCTTCCACGTATGACTTTTGAGCCGCTGAACTGACGAATACCCCGTTAGGCTCTGATTGCACCAAAGTTTCCGACGACGAGTAGCAGGCCGATTCGTCCAGCCTTCGATCAGCACGACCTTCCGGTGAAGTGTCTTGGATAACTTCCACAGCGGCCAGCTCGGAAATCTGGACCGCCGGGCCAAAAACGAGGTCGATACCTGAATCGACAACCGTTTCTTGTTCAGCGAAAGCTCGTCCAGAGGTAGCAGAGGCGGCATTGGCGTCAGAGGGGGTGGCGGTGGCGGTGGTGGTGGAAATAGTGGTGGAAATGCTGGTGGTAGCGGTGGCCGAGAGGATTGAACCCACCGTTTCCATCCCTCCCTCACCCGCTCTCACATCCTCATCCTCTTCTCCCATCCCCTCGTCTTCGTTTTCCTTCACATTTTCCAAGTTCCCGTCATGTTCCTCTTCTGCATCCTCGTCCTCTTCGGCGGGTGTGCCTTGTTGAAAGAAAGTGCCGGGGAGAGTGGCAAGGGCGACGGCGGCAGAACTGCTGGTGGCTGTGGTACCGGAGCTGGAAGTTGAGGTGATGATGGTGGGAGTGGCAGTGGCGGTGACAGTGTCCTCTTCCTTATCCTCCTCTTGGTCCGGCTCTGACGACCGTGGCACGACAAAAAGACCGGAGACCTGTTGGTCCACCCGTGACTTTGTGCCTGGCAACATCTCCCCAAGAAACGCAACTACCTCTGCTGCCACTGCCATCGATAACACCCATGGCGGGACCAAGAGGTCAAGGTCCGCTGGGTTTGGCGAGGATGCAATTTTGAAAATCCAGGCCAACCACGCCTCGACCTGTGGATGAAACAGAACATTGAGGATAGATTAGCTTGGTGACACGAATGGGGTCAATGGGGGAAAAAGAGTCGAGTGATTGACAATGCGAAAATTGGGGGGGAAAGGCAAGCAGACTTGGACCAAGAAAAGAAATAAGTGAAAAAAAAAAAGATGTAGAAAGGTGGTGGGTAGATTTGCGCAACGGTTACGACATAGACAGCTAAAGCATACCGTTTTTGGAGTGGGCCGAAACCCCAAGCTCACGGGGCTGGTCATCACCTCTGCCAGAGCCTGCAGCCGGAGCTTCCACGAGAACTCTGACATTCATTTAGGACCGACAGGACGGAAGGAGGATTGCAAGCCAGAGACGGACAATTGAGGCTATTTAGAACAGACTGTGAAAAAATGCAAGACGAACCTCGGCGGTCCTCCGCCACAAGCTCTTCCAGCATCTCGCTCAGGACAATTCCGGACGAGTATACGTCCGCGAGGACCCCGTTAAACAGTTGCTCGTTGTCGTCGGGGTCAATCGCGGGGTCGATGTACCCGTCCGTGAACCCGCCCCCGCTGACGCAAAGGAAGTCTGCGTTCAGACGGGAGACGGATCCGAGGTCATTGATGCGTACGAGGACTCGGTCTCCGGATTCGCCCAGCATTATGTTCTGTGATGAAATGACGGACACCGGTTGGGGTGGGTCAGTGTAGGTTGGGAGCAGGAGCGAGGGAGGTTGCGTATGGGAGGGGAGATAAACAGAGTTCGATTGTTTTGCGATGAGCGGGATATTGGTCTTTCAAGGAATATTTTACGAAACTCACTGAAGGCTTTATGTCCAAATGGGCGTATCCTGCACTATGCAGGGCCTCCAGCCCGCGCATTAGTTGGACAATTGTGAAATTTACTTGAGGGAGGGAAATGTCGGAGCCTTCTTTTGGGGTGTGTTTTTTTTGGCGGTTGTGAGAAGAAAAAGCGTTAAGCGCAGCTTGCGACCAGAGCGAGGCTAACGCTCTCGACACAGGCAAGAAGCAGCAAATGAATAGGCGGTGCTGTTTGGGCCATTGTTTTAGCTCACCCCGAAGAAAATCCTCGAGTGTGCCCAGGCCGCAGTACTCGAGCGCGATGGCGTAGACGCTCCTCCACGCCACGTACTCGAGCGCCTGCACGACGTGCGGCGACTGCACTCGGCGGCCGACCGAGTACTCGAGGGGAACGACCGGCAGGGAGCTGATCGTGTCCGGGGCTCCCTCGAGCAACTTGACGGCCACAAGGCACTGTCGCGGCACGTGCCAGGCTTTGTACACCCGGCCCTGGCCGCCGGCACCCAGGGCCCCGCGCAAGGTCAGCTCCTCCGACTTTGCCCAAAAAAAGCACGCAGCCTCTTCGGAGAGTTGCTGCGGAATCGACAGGGCCACCCCTTCGTCGGTGAAATACATCCACGCGCCGTTGACATAATGTATTCCTACTGAAGAGCTCATCTTGTAGAAGCTATACTTGGAAAAAGCGAAGAGCAAGTTAGAATTGGGGTCAGTGTGTGTGGTGGCAAGGTGACAACGAAGGTGCAAGTAAAGCGTGCGCGAAAAAAGATATTGCGTTGAATCAAGTGAAAGAAATGGATCAGTGGACGAACACGCCCGGAGCAAGCCGACGAGAGGGAAAGCTTGTGTCTGTTGGTGTGCATATCCGGATGGCTCCGAGGGGAAAGGGGGGCGGGTGGGAGGGAGGAAGGAGGTAACACAGAACAGACTGCCTACGACGGGTTATCGCGTTTCTGTCAAGCGCGCAACTGTGCACCTGGCAACCGGTTGGAGTAGGGGGGAAGAGGGGTAGCAAACATGTGAGAGCAAAAGAATCGGTCTGGAAGGAGAGGGCAATATGGTGGGTAACGGTGCTCCTTGCTGCTTCCTGCGGCCAAGTAGAAAGGGGAAGACGCGTCGCAATAGAAACAATAGCGCCCAGAAAGTGAACAAAGGTGGAGAGGGAGGTTGGGGTGGAGGTTGTTCTCAAAGCCATACTCAGGGCACTCTTCTCAATTGGGAGCAGCGAAGGGTTTGGGTCACCAAAGATCGGGCGGAAAGAGGGTGAGAGAAATTGACCGGTTTGGGTGAATATAGGAGGAGAGAGAGGGATAGAGTGCGAGAAAAGGAGGGCGAGAGCATGTTGGAGCGAGGGAGAGATGGCTCGAGGGCGAGGAAGCTGGCGAGGAAGCGGGGAGAGTGCGGGGGTGGGGGCGGGGGAGCCGACGCGCTCACCTGTTGTTGTGCTCGACGCGAAAAACAATGTGGGCAACCAGGGGGTTTGCGTCGCTCTGATTCTGGACAGACGACAATTTGACTCTGCCAGCACAAGGCACAGGAAAAGGCGGGGGGGCGCGGGGGGGTGGGGCCTGTCTGTGTCATACTGCTGGCGGCCGAGTCATTATTGTCGCTCTTTCGCTTGTGCCGAAATGAAAACTAGCGACCTACAACGGTCGGTCGGGCCGCAGCAGGCGCCACTACTTCCCACCACTCACGCCTCGTGCAGGCACTAAGGCGGGGATAGTTGCACGTGCGTGCGCGCGGCGAACGCGAAGAATACTTTCTGCGTTCGTCGGGACGAGCGTTCACAACACTCTGGCGGGCCAAGCACTTCTTCAATATAATAGAACTACGTGTTCAACAATTTGAAACCCAGCCGTGTGTTGACAAGTCAATAAGTCATTTTGGCAACAACGACCACCGTTGGGAGTGAAAAGGAAGAAAAAATATAAATTCCAACAGGGAGCAACATTTATGATGGAGCAACTTCAAGTTCGAGAAGGTCTATCTTCGAAATGGAAGGAGGGAAAAATAGCCTTTCGGTCGTAGCAGAAATGGAATAGAGGGGGCGTCTCGGCGGGTAGGGGCAAAGCGTGCATGTATGTGTGTGTGTGTGTGTGTGTGTGTGTGTGTGTGTGTGTGTGTGTGTGGCGTTTAGTGGAGGAAATAGTGGGTTTTAAAGTTCTTGTACTAGCACCAACGGGTTAGTATTTTGGGCCAAAACAACGCCGGTGCATCGCTCGCTTCCCTTTCAGCAAAAGGGCCTACAGAGAAGCCACCGACGCGCTCAGCTTAGGCGTTGCTGTTTCAAACCGAGAGCTGCAACGCGTGAGCATCTGGAGGAGAGAGAGTATGTTACAATTCTAACGGAGCTCAAAACGGAGCGAACGCAGTCGCACGTCAAGGAGCGAGAAGGAGAGAGAGAGAGAGAGAGAGAGAGCGAGCGAGAGGATGCGCCATGGGATTGGTCTGAGTTGCGTACGGGATCCCACTCCTTGCTGCATACAAGGTCAGGTAGGTCTCCCCCGTTTGCGGTTGATCGTCACAGGAAGTATTCCATACAGGAGACGATGTATCGAAGGCAGAATCGTATGTAGGGAACAAATTGAAAGCACGTCGCGGGGTGTAGGCTGGGCGAAGGGATAAAGTTGAAGGGGGTGCGTCTGCAATGGTGGTTGCTGCTTTGGGACAGCGTCCGTGCAACGAGGCAAAGAAGGTAGGATCGTCTGATTCCATGAAGCGCGGTCGATATAGAAGTAAGCGAGGCGCTGTCTTCAGTCCAGCGCGCTTCATAAATCATGGCATAGTGGGAACGGAGTGGAGAGAAGTCCTCAGATGGGCGTTGGTTGATGAGGCCATCTGATTTGTCGAGGGTTTGGGGACAAGAAAGGAAAGTTGGACGCCACTGTCTTCCTCGTCAACAAGCAGGGCCTCGGCTGGCGGGAGCTTCGGAACAGACCTTGTTGAGCGGTATGGGTTGTCCAGCTTGCTGCTAAGTGGAACGGGATGTAAGGGAAGCCGGGTTCTGTAACTATAGTCCAGTGCCTCAGGGTTTTTAAGGATGATGCCTTGTTCCTTATCTCCGTCCGGCGGTGCGGGTGCCCGGTGGAGAATGACGAATTCGGCAAGCAAGGAACAGAAGGGGTCTTCGGATATCATTACTGTTCCACTCTCTTCAATAAGTGGCGGAGAGGTGCGAATACCCGACAATCAAAGTCTTGAGGGTTGAACCGGGAAGTCTCATTCTGAGCAATTCAATCCCTTTGCTCGGGACTTTCCCAACGGGGAGCCTTTTTTGGTCTTCTAAGTATACGTTCTCATTCGGATACGTGTATAAAGAAGTCCTCTTCAAACCAAAGCGTGGTCATGCTCGTTAAAAGAACCAAATGGCACTTGGCTTGAGGAGTCAGTGCCTTGGTATCGTTGGATGGGAGGTTGGAGAGTTTCGCTTAATTGTACCTTCTGAGTGATGTTTGTTTGGATGAGACAAATGTGGCAAACGGTAGACGTCCCTGTTTCATCGAATGTCTTATCCACGCGTCTGTGAGGTCAAACAGACAGGAAATATGTTTCGTTTGAAGCTGGAAGCACATTGTGCTGGTCTGCTTGGTCGTCGAGGCCTTATCAAGCATTTCGCGGTAATATTCATTTATGCGCCCCATCCAAACCTTGAAGAGTTTGTGTGCGATATAATGAGAAACAAATTCCACCTTACTCGGCGAGATAGTGCGTTGGTATTGGTGCAGGAGATGTGCGAGATTTCTCCTTCACAGTCACATTGATATCGTCGCTAAAGTTTGGCTGAGACAATAGAACAATAGCTGATAAGCCGAGGAAAACGTCGTGAGCCGTTGGGCTTCCACTGAAGCCAATTACCCTCAGTTCTTTGAATGCTTTCACGCATTTCCAGATTGAATCGTTGGGAAAATAGAAGCTCCTAGTGATTTGAGCACAGATATTTCGTTCGCACACATACACTTGCAAAACTCCAAGATGGGCGAGGGGGAGTCTTCAGTTCGTTTTGCATCGTTGTCGACTCCAGGAAGATCTCGCCTGTGTTTCCCAAGTCGTTTTCAAAGACATCCTGCTTTCTAGAGCTTCCGCTTCAGTGCTTGCTGCTTGGTTGCTTGAGTCGGTGGTTGGAACGGGTGGTGAGACCATTCTCACGGTGCGAAAACGAAGACTCGTGCGAGAAGGCACTCTCATGTGACTTCCCATTCCGGTCTGCTCCACAATATGCTTGGCTGCGCCCGCGAAAGGATTCTCATGGTCGCTAACTGGTGTTCTTGGAAGCGGGTGCCGTGGGACACTTCGAAATCTTCAATGTCTCCCACCAAATCAGGGTTCGCCGTGAACTAACGACGAAAATTGCATCCCTAACCCCCAGATTATACTTCCTCGCGCAAAACCGAGCTACGACTCTCACCACCGCTAAAGAATTCTTTGCACGGTCTATCATATTCTTGTATTACATCTTTCGGGAAGGGGAACGAACCAGAAGATGAGGGGGGGAGGCACAGCAACAGAAGAGAAGCTGCACAGCGCAGCTTTGTTGACAAGTGCAGGAAGATCAGCGGAACCGAGAAATCGTTGTGCGGGTCGAAGAAGAGAGAGATGCTCGCCAGCCTCCAGAAGCGCGTCGCCCTGTTCCTTCTACGGCGGGCCATTGGGCAGTTTCTGCAATCGGACCTAGATCCGGCGTCCCTGGACGTGCAGCTGCTCGGCCGCGGCTGCGTTGTCCTCAAGGATCTGGAGCTGAACCTCAACGTAGGTTGTCGCCGCTGCGATTGTGCCACACAATCTTGGGGCGTGTGCAGGCGTGCGCCACCAGCTTGGCACCGCTCGGTCGAGTCTGTTTCGCTGCATGCTAACCATCGTCCTATCTCTTTCTCTTTGTGCCTTCACAATCGGCAGGTTCTCAACGAGCTCCTTCGCTCCACCCCCGTTCGAGTGACGCAAGGATTCGTCGGACAAATAACGGCCACCATTCCATGGCGTGACTTGTGGTCGGGCCTCTGCTCCTTGGAGCTTTCCGACGTCAAGATCGGCCTCACATTAACGGATGACCTGGGAGTTTCAGGTAGGACGGCGACCTGCGTCGTGCACAAATCTTTAACCACTTCGTAAAGAAACCTCAGCCGCGGAAGAGACTCCCATTCTTTCCTCTTCAATCCACTTTGCGGGGGACTTCCTTCGGAGCGACATCTCCGATGACGAGGAACTTGATCTTCCCTCTGGAGGTGCTAATTCTCGTTCAGGGAGAAAAGACGTCGAAGGTGTTCAGCTGCTGGCAAAGCTTATTGACCATGTTATGTCAACTCTCGGATTCTCAATACGGAACCTGGAGGTATCGTTTTCTGCTTCAGCAGAGGACTCGAAGAAGCTCGTCTTCTTCCTCCCATCAGTATCCTACGGTGACGAGACCGCAAAGGAAGGTTCGGGAGGTGTAAGCGGGGTGTTGGCTAGCTTCGCGACGAAGTCTGTTGCCATTTCCGGGTTCAGTTTCAAGCTTGTCGACGAAAACGTAGGGTCGTCGGCGGACAAGTATGCGCTTTTGCTCTCGTCCCCTTACAGCGACGAGAATTCAGCGACAATCAGAGTGCGGCAGGATATCGGGGAGCCGCTCGAAGAAACCATGTATGCGACTGCCAGTGAAAACCTCGCCCGCAGCCTACACAGTGCGAAGAACAAGTCGCGCCCAACATGGGATATCGTTGTTGATTTCGCGACTATTCATTCAGCAATCAGAGTGGAGGACATTGCGGGCTTGATATCGTTCGTGACCGGGATTCAGCCGTCAGCTAAAGTGGAAGTTACGCCATCAATCGAATCAAAACCGCCTTGTTCGTATGCGAGTTTTTGCGGCGTTTTTAAGGCATTTTTCTTGGATCGATCCTGACCTTAACCAGCACCAGATCCCGAGGAATCGCGAGATCGAAGTTTTCAAATTAAAGTCAATATTCGGGAAATCAAGTCATACCTCTTTACGAACTCCAATGCTTTTGTTAATTTTGACGGCTTTTTTGTGAGATCCTTCCCCTTTCATGATGTGCTATCGGCAGTTCGGTACTTATTGCAAACGAGCAGGACCCATCAAACGCACTGGCGTTCGATTCAGACCACTATCTTCTCTCCATTCAGAATCTTGAATTCATTTTTGTGAGCCAACCGAGTGCGGACGGCGGACCTGCATCGTTCTCAGTCTCAGTATCATCCGCGGAATTTTCCGATTGGATCTCATCTGCTGGCCTTGGTAGGTGGAACGATTTCTTGCACAAACGTTTTGCTCAATAATTTGACAATGACCAGTCGGTCGGTCAACCCCTGGAAGCATTCCACTGGATCGGTATTTTCCTCTTCTGCGCTTGACATCCGAAGACACACGTAGTGTTCTTGAATCGTGCGCTCCCCTGTTTGAAGACAATCCACCGCGATCTTGGATACTCCCCTTCGCACGAAAAGCCACTCGCTCGTCCTTCCAAAGAGGCTTTTCTGTCAGTGGCGGCTTTGGAGGCGAATCATCTTCAGTGGTGCGACTGAATTTTGGTCTCATCACAGCGAACGTAGACCTTCGTCTTTTGGATCGCCTCTCTCAGCTTGGGGAGAGAGTCAAGCCCCATTTGAAATTTTCACCAAACCAGTAAGAAACGTTTTGGACTTCATAATTCTATGTTAAGCATTTCCGTAGCTCCTCTTTAGACGATGCTGAATCAACGCCCGCAAAAGTAGGTTTGTGGAAGATAGACTGAGGATCTCTAATGCGGGAGCCTAGTTTGATGTTGATATCGCAGCTATTCGAGTTTGGTTATTTGTCCCGAAGATAGAAGCAAACGACGCCGCGCCCGGTCATTCTTTGGATTGGTAAGTTCTTCTCATCTGCTTTGTATACTTAAAGAAAGTAGGTATTCAACAAGGCCAGAGGCTCTTGTTTTGGAATTGGACCGCTTGCACATTGAGGACAAATCCGCAAACGAATCGGCATGGTCTTCTTTCGCTGTAAGCTTCAGGGCAATTGCGGCGAGCGTTGCACGCCCGTACGCGGGTTTCTGGAAAGGTAAGCTTCATCGTTACTACGTTGCGAGCTAACTGCAACTGCAGAATACGAGGTGCTGCCATTTCTCCTTGCCGGACCAGAGCCTCCTCTTCTTCTATCTCAGCAAAGTTCTTCGGGAACTATTTTGATAAAGTTGAGTAGAGCAACAACGGAAGTTGAGAGCCTCGAGCCACTCCCTTTTCCGAACACACCTGATGCCGATGACGAGCTGTTCAACTATGGCTTTCAAAGTTGGTATGACCTGGGCGATAAAGCAGACAGAAGCAGGCAACCCCGAGCTGCCGTAAATGAGGAAATCGAAGATCCCGTTCAGGCTCTTGGCCGGAATTCCGTCAGTGATGTACATTTTGCATAGACAGGATTTAACACATTATCGCAGAAAGCATTCGTGGAGGTTGATATTGGCGGGATATTCATACATCTCGCCAAAGCAGAGTTGGACAGCTTGCAGCTTCTAGGCAATGAAATCCAGCGGTACCCGCGGCTTGTGGACGCCGGCGATCAAACAGAAAAGGCAGAAGCGTCATCGGTTTTCCAATTTACAAGCGATACTGCAACGAATCTGGGATCTAGCGTTTCCTCGGAAGACATTTCGTCATCACTTCATCAGCTCTGCGTGTCAGTGGGGATATCAATGTTACGAGTATCGCTGCACACAGCAGACTATACTGCCAGTTCGCACTCTTCTTATTCCATCGAAGCAAATGGCCTTAAGGGCTTTGTTGTTAGCGGACTAAACGGAAAGGTGTGGGTTCCCATTTTTATCTCGTTCGTAATACGCTGTAGGACCTCACCCAGGCGAAAGCTTCTGCGAGGACTCTGTCGGTAACGGATCAAAATTTGAAAATACGCCTCCTTCACCCAAGGCCAAGCTCTCTCCTGGTTTGTTTCAACTTCGAGCAAAGAATACTATGCTTAACACAATCCAGGGCCCCAACTTTTCACTATTTGCAACTCTCTCGTTTGACAAACTGCTGGACATGAAAGAAACTTCCATCGTCGTGAACTTTGCTGATCTTCTGGCGTCGATCTCCGTCGAAACGAAACTTGTTCCCCACCTCACCGCCCTATTCGAAGAGCCAGAGGGCCTCGTCTATGAAGATGATTTCAACCGCTTTACCAAGTTAACTGTGAATCTAACACAAATCGAAGTGGACTACGTTCCCCTGTACAAACCTGTTCGGTTGAACCTATCCACAGAAAGGCTCAAGGTAGTGCGTTTAATAAAGTGGTATTTGTCTAATTAGAGGAAAGATCACTTGCAGCATTATTCCAAATTCACCGTCTTTCGCACTTAAGCTTACGCTGCGTAACCTAGTAGCAGCGCTTGCTGATTCAACTGGATCTTTAAGTTCGGAGCCCGAAGTAAGTTTTTAGGAAATCGAATAATGCCCTCATGTAGCCTCGCAGTCACCTTCACAACTCGTAAACGTTCTTGCTGTCAGTACTCTCAGCGTTTCCGTACGGTTTAGTGATGGGCTCATTTCTCCCAAATTTGAGGTAATTCGGAGATTATAATGAGAGAATGAGGAGAAGGACTGATGAAAGGCTCAGCTAGAAGCATCAAATGACGAAGTCGTCATCGAGACTTGTTCGGACTCTTTGGCTGCAATGATGAATTTACTTCAGTACATTGGACGGTCCGGCGATTTTCCAACCGAAATGTATTTTGCAAATCTGTAAAAAGGATGCGGGACTTACATAACTCTATAGACCTCCCCCGGCGATGTCTCAACCACAACCGAAGACAGCTGGTTCACCTACTGCACTGTCGATGGATATATTAGGTTTTGAACCTCAACGAACCAACTTCCATTCTGACCACTCACTGTAGCGAGTCTTGAAGAGAATGAATTCGTCCACAGTTCTGGAAACCGCGACCTCGCAAACCGATCAAACTTGCGATTCGTGTCAATCGACGATCTTGACAGCGGTCTTGATGACGGGGAGTATGTTCAGGCTGATTTGGGAAGCCCACCTTTGAGCGAGGATGCTGGAGTTACCGACGATGCTGTGCAAGTCTTCGACGATGAGCAATCTTTCATGATCAGTCCTGATCATTTTGCTCTTTACGGGGGACCCCCTTCGGATGAGCAGGATACTGAGTAAGTCTCATAATAGAGCCTTCGCAGCTGAGTCCGGCCATTGCTGCAGTTCTCGACCCCTGTTGCAAGTTAAAGTGAAGGAATTGAACATTATTTGGCGACTTTTCGACGGAAGCGACTGGCAGCATCCGATCGCGCAAGAAGGAGAACTGGACTTTGAAGAAAACGCGGTACGGCTGTTCATTGCAATAGCGCTGCTGCGTTTGGCTACAGCGACTGAATGCTGTCATAGGAGACTGAAATGTCAACATCGCAAACCGATGAAGACGAGGATCTCTTCCTCGAAAGCATTCCCTCTCACTTCTCCGCGAAAACGCCCCGTACGCCGAGACCAAAACATCACGAAACACGTTCCGCTGAGTGTCGAGTGGAATTCCGCTTCTCTAAAATCAACGTTGAATTTGAGAAGTACTCGGACGATTCGCAGCGGGCATCGAAACTCTCCATTTTCGTGCGAGACGTAGAAGTGATCGATAACGTGCAAACATCATTGTGGCGCAAGTTTTTGTCACCTCTTCGACCGAATTCCGATGATCTTCCCCGTGAGACGCGTTCGGACATGCTGACATTCGAAATGATAAACGTCCGGCCCAACCCGTCCTTGCCAGCGCAAGAAGAGATCCGTCTGAAGGTTTGTTCTTCACTGCGTGTTGAAAGTGTTTGGGCGTCTTCGCTGATTTTATACAACTGTAAGGCACAACTTCTCCCACTCCGACTGCACATCGACCAAGACG
Organism: Zopfochytrium polystomum; assembly: GCA_025765615.1. Classification (NCBI taxonomy): domain Eukaryota; kingdom Fungi; phylum Chytridiomycota; class Chytridiomycetes; order Chytridiales; family Chytridiaceae; genus Zopfochytrium; species Zopfochytrium polystomum. The sequence goes on from JAIVFJ010000077.1 coordinate 206,344, forward strand.
CACTTATGTTCCTCATTGACTTTTTTAACGATGGCCGCTCAGAACCTACTTCTCAATCACCATCGACATCTCCTTCAGATGAATCATTTTTTCGTGAGTGTATTTTCTTGGTTTTTAGTAAGTTAACTCTGAATCTCTTCTTTATTCGAAGAGCTGTGCCATATCTATCCGATTTCGATGAAAATTGACTACAAGCCGAAGCATGTGGACTACAAAAGCTTAAAAGGTGGAAATTTCGTCGAAATAATGAATTTCTTCCCACTGGATGGTGCTGAGATGACTTTACGGGACGTTCGAGTAACAGGGGCAAGTTTTTGTGGTCGAGTGTTTCCTCACGCCGTTGTATTCTCAAACTCGCTTTCCATGAACTAGGTAAAGGGATGGTCACGCCTTGGAGAGATTGTGCTGGGAAAGTGGTTACCACATGTAAGCACGCAAGTACCTCGCGTTGTCTCTGGTGTTTCCGGTGTTCGCTCGCTGGTCAATCTGGGATCTGGCATCGCCAATTTGATTCTCCTTCCAATCGAGCAATATCGGAAAGACGGTCGAATAGTTCGAGGTGAGGAGCCGGTGGCTGAGGCAACAGTAGGTGAAAAATTCTTTGATACAACCATTCCCCTGCGTAGGTCTGCAGAAGGGGGCAAAATCATTTGCAAAAGCGGCGACCATGGAAACACTTCGATTGGGAACTCGGGTTGCCGTCGGCACACAAGTGCTCCTCGAGCAAGCAGACACGCTCATTTCTGCCGAGCGGGACTCCGGTCCCGCGCGCGAGAGGCGTAGCAAACTGTCGGAGCAACCAAAGGACCTCAAGGAAGGTATCGAGCTTGGCTATCGAAGTATCAGCAAGAACCTCGGGTATGCGGCTAAAACAATATTAGCGGTTCCCATGGAAGTGCGCCAAAGTTCGGGAACGGCGCAGTCTGTGATAAGGGCAGTCCCAGTGGCTGTTCTCAAGCCGATGATTGGGGCAACGGAGATGGTGTCAAAGACTTTGATGGGGCTGCAGAATTCGATTGACCCGAACAAGCGGCTGCAAATGGAGGACAAGTACAAAGCCTGACTGGGAGCCTGATTGGGAGCCCGGTTGCGAGACGGGCCTGCGGCGTTGGATCTGTTTATGTCCTTTTTATGAAGCATTACCCAAACCAAGGAATGAGCTACATACAGTGCATAACCTGAAGAGAGGTGGTGTGATGGGTGGGTCTTCATGAAAAAGGCGCCTGGGCCACTCAGATTGTTGTGGCCTTGTCAGGAACAAAGACCAAGATCGACCCTGCTCACAATGGTTCTCGTCGTCACTGGTGTGCTGCTGGAGTGGTGCGTTGTTGACGGAGCCTACTCGTTCATGCCAACCCATTGCTCCACGTACGCTTTTCGCACACACGGATGGTCGATCAGCACTCCCGCGGTTCAGGGGCTAGTCGGTCCCTCGCCCAGGTCCCCTCCCTTGTCTTTGGTCATCTAACGAACCCCCGTAGCGATATGGCTGTGGCGCAGATTCTGGCCAAGCTGGATGAGACCCACAAGTTCATATTGGAGACCCTCGATGACACTGTAAGCTCAAACCGTACCAGTTGGATGCAGCTCGTTGATCTGTTCGCTCCTCTCTGTGGCTTTTATCAACGTTCTTCAACCATGCCCTCTCTCCTTCTCAGCACATATTCGCGCGCGAGGACCGGATCGACGTAGTGATCCAAGAGCTGGAAAAGTACATTGAGGAGCAAACGTATCGCGCTGCCGAACAATGAGAAACAAAAGGGAAATACAGATCGCACATATGTAGTTCAGTGTTCAGAAGTTTGCTCAGACAATTTTCAGCTCGTTGCTTTCGCCCGGAATGTTGAGCACAGCAACGGCCGCGTCCACCGCCTCCGGCACCCACGCCGCCGACCCCACCACGGCAAAGCCCCGCGCCAGCCTTCAAAGAGCCGGCAACACCGCCAAGCAGCCGGGAGGTGCCGGAGGCGCCGGCGGCGGTCCTGTGCTCCACCAGCAACACCACCAGCAAGTGCAGCAACACCTTCAGCAGCAGCAGCAGCTCCTGCTGCGCAATCCAATGCACCGACAGCTTTGGCCTCACTGCGAGGAGCAGATGGCAAAGATGCCGGCCCTAATCGGTCGCCTTATGACGTGGCGAGCAGTTGTCGAAGTCGGTGCATTTTACGTTTGAGCAAACGCGAAGTCTTTTTCTAACGGCCCTGGGTTGGAAACAGGAAACTTTGGCGTATTTGAAAGCACTAGAGGCGCTGGAAACGGAAGTTGCAAAGGCAAACGGAAAGCTGGCGAACCAGCTTTTACAGCTTTCGTCCACTTCGCTTCTCGGTTAGTTCAATGCCTATCGTCCTGGAGGTTACTAATTTGCTCCCACAGGAATGTCTTGGGATAGTTACCAGCCTCTTCAAAAATTGATCCAGCAGACTTCCGACGGCCAAATGGTCTTTACAAGAACCATGGCAGAAACTGTCATGAAGAGGCTGCAAGACTTGCGCACAACCATTACAAAGAAAGTGAAAGTGAGTGCACCTTTCACTTTCTGCATCATAATTGAAGCGCCGTCTTCTTTCTCTGAAACCTAGGTGTGCAAGCAAGAGTTTACCCGTTTGAATGCGCATATATCCAAAGACCGCACAGCGACGGTGCAAGCAATCTCCGTACACGAGAAGGCAAAGGCCCGCAAAATGGTCGTGAACTCGGTCCGCGACAAGAAAAACCCCGTGGACCCCTGGCTTACAGAGTGCGTCCTGTACAGGCAAATGCGACACATGCTCTCGGCGGAAAACTCTTACCAGCGTCAGCTGCTGGACCTGGTTGCGGATATCGCCGAGTTTGACTCTGCTATCGTCCGGGAGTTGAGAGATCTGTTTTTGGAGTTTGGTAACGCCCGAGTGAGGCAGATCGACCACTTGAAGGTTGGTTTTCGGTTGAAAATTCCCTGGTCGCAAGGTTTTGAGTTGAAAATTCCCTGGTTGTAAGCTGAGAGGACTTACCGGCGCTTTTAATCAAAAAAATTGCCTCTCTTTACTTCCCCTTCCTCTCTACCGCTCTTCCTCCCTTCCCCACACTTAGACCCAGCTGGCAACAGTTCTTGGCACTACCGAGACCGTAGACTCCACGCTATTTTTCCGAAACTTTGACACACATTACGACGTCCTCCAGCCGACATGCCTCACCGCGGAGCGCACCCTCCAGTCCTTCCCGTACAAAATCCACGAGATCGAAATCGCAAAGCAAGCCATCCTGTTCCGTCCCGGTTTCTGGAACCTCTCCGCCGGCGGGGCGCGGGGCGGCGTGACCCGGGTCCCAGCCGGTGCCGCGGCAGCGGCCGGGCCGGCTGTTGGAGCCGCGACCGGCGCCGAGCTCTTTAGCATCGACTCGCACGCTTTGGAGGACGACGTGGCGACGGAAGAGGGCGGGGCCAGCGACCTTCTGCACGTGCGAACGAGCACGACGCTCACGCATTCGCCGCCGTCGCCATCGTCTGCGTCGTCTTCGACGCAGAAGCCCAGCCACGCGCTCCAGCACCACGGCACGCTCAGCGGGGGAGGGTCCTCCGCTGCGCGCGGCGGCTGGTCATGGTCGTGGAAGCCGGCTTTGTTTGTGCTGACCGAGTCGGGGTACCTACACTGCTTTAAGAAAGCGCATGGGGTGCGGGCAGCAGACGACCGACGGCGACGAATGGCTGACTCACGCAAGGGCGTGGCGGTACCGCCTACGACGGAAATGCTTGCAGAGGAGGAGGCAGAGAGGCCGGTGTATGAGGATTTGGAGAGCCCGGCAACCTTTTACAGGTAGGAAAATCCCTTTGCCCTCAAACTGGCGCCATTCGCAGCATATCCGTCTGTCCATGTTAGCTGCAACTCGTATCGCTTACAGCAACTTTGTTTTGCACTTTTTCTTCTACTTTTTTTTTTCCGTTGTGCAGCATCTGCCTCAGCAAACCTGGCCGAGTGTCGGTGGACATTGCTCACGATCGCCCCAATCAGCACGTCTTCGCAATTTTCATCCAAGATGCAGGAAAAGAGGGTCGCGGCGTCTCGAAGTACGAAATAAAGGCCAGCTCGGAGGAGGAAATGGTCGAATGGATTGCCAGTCTTCGGGCCATTATCGAGTGAGATTTTCTCGTATCACTCTGTTTCGTTCCTTCGCTTGCAAAAATGGCATCACCCGCCGCTCACCTCTTTCTGATTTATTTTTTTTTTTCTTTTGTCAACATTGCATTCCTTTTGTCCAGAAAATTCATTCCCAGCAACCCGCCGTCGCCCCTTTTTCGCAGCGCTACCGAGCTGCGCGAGCAAGTCGATGAGACGGTCCAGCGCGTGAAGCGCCAGTCCCACTTGCACGCCACGACCGCCGACTTTGGTGGCCGCACCAACGCCGGGAACGTGACCGCAGGGACTGCAACGGTTTCGGCGGCGCCCGCCTCCCCTGTTTCTGTTGACGTGGCTACGGTGCCCCCGCCCCCGCCCCCGCCGCCGCAGCTTTCGTCATTACGTAGGCGAGAGAGTATGCGAACGCTAGACGCCGGCAAGGATGGAACCGGTTCCGTGAATTCCGGGCTGGAGGGCGATGGCGCAGGGAGCCCCGCGAGGAGGCTGCGTAGCGGTCACGCAAAGCCCAGCGAGGTTGTGTCACCGCCTAGCAGACCACCTCCGCCACCGCCCCTGCCTCGAGTAGGGACGGCCGTTGCGCACGTCGCGTAAGAATCATAAGTTTATTTAGATGTATTCTCGATTTTCACAGAATAAGACAGTTGAAATAAAGCACTGTTGCAACAACGCCTGAGAAAGGGAGAAACAGTCACTGGGGAGGGCTTTAGTCTATAAGGAGGTTTACTGTTTTGTGGTGAATCACAACAGTTCACTTTGTAGTAAAACCGAATGGACGTAAGCCGGGGACCTCAAGCTGTTGAGGTTTTCACATTCACTGCGGTCGACTTATCCCCGAACGAAGGGCTTGGAGAAGTATAGCAGTCTAAGTCCCTGTCCAGCAGCAAGGTCTTCGTGTTGACAATGTCCATCAAGAGAATGATGGGGAAAAACCCTGGTTGGTTGTGGAACATTCGAATTAGGGCGCAGTGGGAATCACGCTTGGAGCGCGGACCTTTAACGTTCCACAGGAATGAGATCAACAAATTGACTCGTAGGTCTGTGAAATTATACTGGGCAAGAATCGAAACTTTGCGATGGTCATCTTCGTTTTTAGTTCCGCAAACTCTTCCCAACGCTGCACTCACCGGCAATTGTTGTGAAGCAGATAATGGCGATACGAAAAGCGGACGACTTGAGCAAAATCATGAACAAACTCGACGGCTGTACACCCGTGCCAACCGCAAAAGGGAACCCCGCGAGAGCTTTTCGTTATTGAAAACGGAAGCATTCCCCCGATTATAATACTAACCCCAGTTGCGATGGCAGTGGACTCTTTAACGCTCCAAACGAGCAGGCTCAAAACAATAAAATCGGAGGACGTCCATATCAGGAAAGCGATCGAGTGTGCGTGACCAATATCGTCATCCCAAATGATGTTGTGATTGTAGCGCAGGTGTCCAATGTAAATGCGTACACCGGAAAACGCGACGCCGAGCAAGAGCATTATGATTTGGAGGACTTGCAGTAGCCGTCTGCTGGTAATAACGGTCGATAGCTTCATGAAAGAGTACGCAACCGTCTGGGTGAGCGAAAACAGACAAACGAAGATAGATTTTTGTTGTCGTGTGTGTGTGCGGTAGGGAAGGAAGTTGTAAGTATCCTCCAGTGCTGGGAATGAGAAGTGCCTCATCGTTCTGCTGCCCTACCGAAGTCTCGAACAGGATCCAGAAAATCTCGGCAAAAGCCATGAGGTACGCGAGGCCCTGTTCCGGCATATTGCAATAATTTCGTCCAGCCTCAAACGCACTTTGCATCAGCCCAGCAAACAGGCCAGACAACCCGTTAACCAGCTACCCCCATAATTGCTGGTTAGATCCGGCTCCTAGGAAACCGAAGGGATAAACAGACGAGGACTGTTTGTTTTTTGGGGTCTTACAAGAACGGTCCATAGGCGATCTCCCGGTCGAGAAAAGAGAAAGTTGTACACCAACGCGAGGCACCCCGCACACTGCGTAAAGTAGCCGTCGGTTATCGTCTGCAACCAGCACAGATCAAACTGATCGCGCTGGGCGTCTGGCGGGAATATCATTGGGGTCGAACTTTTTTTTTTCTTTTTTTTTTTTCTTAGCGAAGGAACTTCCGTAGTGGACCTATGGAGAATTATTTATACTACGCGCTTAGCCGTTCGCACAAACTCCTGCCGTTATTTCTTCTTTTTTCGAAAGTAATCGGCTGTTCCGCAATTGCAAAAAGGTTCCCGTTGAGTAATCAAAAGAAAGTGTACCGGGGTGGGGGTGTGCAAGGTGTCAAAGTCACGTTCTTGACAGGGCTCGCCTTGGAGGGTGGAAAGGCGGAAACGGCTCACCTAGTTTTTCAACAGCCTCTGCGCACACGCTCGCGAACATACTTCCATCGTAGGTACCCAAAATATAGTGCGCATGGGTCCTGGCAACGACAAGCCCGCTCTTGTCCTAAATAATAAAAAGGAAGGGGGAGGTCGCGTTATTTGCGGCAGACCCAGAAGGTAAACTTTTCTTTTTTTTTTTTTTTTTTTTTTTTTTTTTTGTTTCGACGCTGAGTTGACACAGCACATTTTTTGCGTAGAGAGATAGATTATCCGCTCGGACCGCGCGATATGCAACGTCGGCCAACGTGATCGCTGCTTCTCCGGATCGGACCTCTCGAGGGTTTTCAAAAGCAAGCTGTATTTTCGCATAGTCCGTCGCCGATATCTTTTTTTTTCGAAACCGGGTTGGATGGTTGTAAGCGACACAGAGCTCTTAACATAAGGGAACGAGAAAATCTGCGCACCTCGAACAAAGGCGACTTCGCTTTTAGTGTTCCGTCCTTTCGCTTCGTTTGTGTTAACCCCAACAGAGTAATGGCGAACAGTCGTTAACAAATTAAGCCAGCCCTTATTGTGGGAGCTCTCGCGAACTGTCCACCGAACCGCCGCCCTAGTGCCCATGTCGGTGGCCGACCAACCTTAATGATCGCCGCGTCGAGGACATGGCGAGTTGACAGGAGAGCCTCCTGAAGCAGAGCGTTCATCTGGCGCTTCGCCGGGTTTCGCCGTGGTCGTTGTTTTATGCAGAAGAGTTTTCCCCGATGGAATTGTCAATTTCCCCTCCCCCAAACGAAAAATGCATAGAGAGAAAAAGTAAATACAGTAAACAAACCAAATGGCGCCAAACAAAAGCATTTAATCGTCGCCGCGCAAATTCTTCGACACCTTTATGAAGGTCGAAATTACTTTTTCCTGTTTCCTTGGCGCGGACCTCGACTTCCTCGCTGCTTTGGCGGCGGCGGCCCTCTCTGTTGCAGTTTGTGCAGGGAAGGGCGGCTCGTCAACAAGGTCAGCAACCTTCGCGGGAGGATGCAACTTCGCGGGCTCAACATTTTCCGTCTTGGTAGACAGCGGTTTCGGTTTCTCTGGCACGATTCCCATTTGGAACTTCAACGCCGCAGTGTTGATTTTGGCGGTCCGAATGGGTTCGCTCATGCAAAAGACTTTTTCGACGTCCGGGCTGCTCCAATCAATAGCCTCGACCACCTTCTTGACCGACTCCAACTCATTTCCGTACAAGGAGGACATATCAGGGAACCGTTCAGAAACAGTGCGAAGCACTTCAGAAATGCCGACTTTTTGACCCTTTTCAACCGGAACAGGATTTGATGGTGTGACGCAATCCATGTCGACCTCTTTTCGCAAGCAATGGTCTATGTCTACATTGGAAAAGAAAGCAACATTCTAAGAATAAAGCATTTTAGCGATGTACTGTATTCGACTCTCAACACCCGATTAACCTGTGGTAAATCATCCATTCCAACTCGTCGAGCGAAGAGACAACGGGTCCAGAGATTGCTGACTTGCATGGCAAACGCCGCAAGCGCTGTCTGATCCTCTGGCACCAAGTATCGAAGCTCATCGTGAATACTGATCATGAAGCGACCTTTGATTCGCAAACGGCGCATTAAATAATTCATGCTGACAAGAAGTAGGTGAAGATAATCAACGCCGGACGACTGAACAACCCAATTAACTCTGCTTGTCATAAACTAACAAGAGCACGCAGTTAGCCAAGGCCAATAAGGATCGTGCCACTTACGTCTTTTCTTACATGCCTCGGAAGCAGAGAATCGGGGATCGCACAGTTCAGGACTGGCGTTCTAGGCTCCTCAACCGTTGAAATCTTTTCCAAAAGGTTGAACATGTGCGACTCTGATCCTTTTACCCAGTATGAGGGAGCTTCGCCAGACTTTCTTTCTCCAGTCTTTCTTTCCGCTGGCATTTTCCTTCGCATTCCTTTGGTCTGTTCCATCAGCTTTTTCACGGTACTCTCAGCATTGGATTTGTCTAGACCGGGCCGGTTCTGCAAAAGTAATTGAACCGAGTGCTTCTGACCGGCGCCGTACAGACGACTGTAATTGAACACTTTGGCTGAATCCCGATCAATTCCAACAATGTTTCCGGTTGTTGTGTGGAGATCTGTACCCTTGGCTTTGGTACCTTGCAATGTCATAAATCCGAGGGGAGTCGCCCCATGTATGCTAAATTGGGAATCCCCAATGAGCGAACAAATCCAAAGCTCTTCGCTGTCCACATCAGCACCGACTATACAGTATCCTTCCGGTGCAACAATGTTGCTCTTCAGTTCGGAGCCAATGCTTCCCCGTTTGGCGTTAGCAGCCGTCATCCACAGCGCCTCCACGGCTCTTCGCGTAATTGTTCCCATCACCGCTGTTTGAGGAAGAATGACGCAGCCTGGTCGGCCGTTTTTGCCACGAAATTCCTCAATTGGACCTTCAGCTGGGACCAGGAGTTGGCTCGTTATTCTATCGCGGGCCGACTTCCAGTAACTGCACATGGAGCTTTTCTTCAAAATCTCCATGGCCTTCGGTACTGGTGAAGTGAGAACGCCGCTTTCGAAGGATTTGATGTAAGACTTGGACAAGGGATTTCCACAATTCTTGTCGTCTCCATCTTTGTGAGGAACTCGCAAATACAAATGCGTTCCAGCCTTAACCTCTTCAACGATTGCTTCATCGTACCCATCGTGGCTGAGAGTCTTCGAATCTTTCCCACGGCTCTTGGCAACTATTTTCGGATTGTTAGGTTGTTCCTTCGCATCTTCAATGCGCGCGCTTGAATCGCTGTCGGTAGTTGTATCTGGCGAGGACTCCTTTAAGCCTTTGGTGCTCTTCGAACCTTTTCCAGGACTCGTTGGTAGGGTCACGCGAGGACCTTTGAAATCATCCTGTTTCTCCACAGGAACCCGAACAAGCCACCCGAAACCACGGTTGTAGTAAAGTGGACAGCCGTTCCATTGTATAGACATTAGGTAAGGCGTGCTGCGTTTGCTGAGCGAAGTCGTAAACCGTTTTTCGGCGCTGGACCACAGTTCTCGGTACCATTTCGGTTTTCCAACGAGCTCCGGTGTTCTGATGCGGCGCGATCCCGGCTCCCAGTCAAGAAAGCGAAGCCACTCATTAGACTTCCATTGGTCATCCTTTGCAAGTTCCAAAGTGGACTCCGCCAGTTCTAGTATTTCGTTCTCGATACTGCTGACGTTCTCTTTGAAGGCATCATTAGCGCGGTCTATGTATTCGTTCCATGCATCCGTAGTGGGGAGGAAGCCTTTTCCCATATGAACCATTCCAGCGAACGATGCGGGGTGGGGGCATTTTTCCAAAAATTTCTCGCACAGGACGCAAAACAGCTCGTGGGTGACAAGCACATCCGATGAGCAGTATTGCATAATAGTATCAAAATTATGAGCGACCTCCTCCACGTCGAGAGATGAGAGCAGCTTGCGATCCTCTTTAGAAATCTCCTTCTTTAGATGAAGCTCTACCACATATTTCAAACTTGCCATCGAGCCGAAATTCGTCCAACTTGTGTTGCCATCTTCTTCTTTCTCTTGCCGTGCCTTGATCCTTGTCTTTTCGTCCAGTGTGCCGTCGTCTTCCTCTTCTTCTTTCTTTTTCTTTAACCATTCTGGGCGCTGCTGGGTTGACAAACCACTAACGGCGAAGTGCAAACTCATCGTGTCAATCCAATCATTGTTGGTTCCGGACAGGTTGTACTCCTCAACCACGCGGGCACGGTCATAGCAGACGTTATGACCAACAACGATTCGACTCGAAGAGCGCGCCCCCAAAGGAATAAACGACTTCAGACCGGAGAAAGCCGCCAACGCCTTTGCGGAGGATGACGAACGCCCGTGCCTCCTGACTAGTGGTGCGAATTCGGGGGACACCCAAGAGTACCAGGAGGTGGCAGATGCAGCAACAGCCAAGAGAGGATTGGGACTGACATTATACATCGTTTCGATATCGAAAACCAAGGCATCCTCATCGGGGAAGGGCACACTTTCTACGCTGCCATTCGGGTTGTACCGCGTCCAACCCGCGTTTCGGCTCCAAGTTTTTGGTCGGGGAGTAAGTGTTACAGAAGCGAGCTGCACCGCGAGTGCTTTTGGCCGCTGGGCCTGCTCCAAGCCAAGGGCATAAAAGTGCTCCTCGATGTTCCGACCAAGGAGTGGAGGTAATTTGAATGTTATTGGGTCGACCGGCGCCTCGTGCTTTCCTCGAAGACTGAACTGTTCAAGAAGCTGTCGCGATAATTCGACTTGCTCTGGTGTCGGATGCCTATCGCTGTTGGGGAATATTTGCGCATGAAGCGATGCTGAGATCATCTGTACGTCAACTTCATTGCTCCTGAACTCTGCATTTACCGAGGCGGGCGGTGGCGGTGGCGGTGAGGGAGAGTGAGGGTCGGACGTCGGGGTGGCCTTAGGCGTTTCCTCCTTAGTTGCTGTTGCTTCGAAAGACCGCTTCCGGGGTTCTTCACGCGCTGGCGCCTCCGGGGACTGCTTCGTCGTTCTCTTCTTCGCAGCCGAAGCCATTGCGGAGGCCATCCTCCGATCGACAACATTGCGGCATCTTCGCGGAGGACTCGGTGCACGGCCAAGCGACAAGGGCGATTGTGGTCCGAATAGGTTATGGCCCAGCAGGCTGCACCTCGCCCTAGACAATGTGCGAGGATCTGCGGACTGAGCGACGACTACGACATGGCATATACCGCGTAGCCCTCGACCATGCTGGTGCTGGTGCTGGTGCCGGGGGTGGGGGTGGGGGTGCAATAGCAATAGCGGCGGGAGCGCAGCTTCGGGCAGGCGGCAGGGAGACGTGCGCGACGACCAGGACAAGGCCAAGTGCGCCAATGAAGGGGAGGCCTTCATCTGTCTGACTTGGTCGATGTTGTGTGAGTGTGTGCGTGTTCCTTGTCAGCACGGATGAGACCAAGGCGCGACGACACACATGCAGACAGACAGACAGACACGGTCGCGCGCGTTGTGGTTGTGGCGCGTTCCTTCTTTTTCCCCCACACCATCAGCATCAGCCCCCAACCCCTCTGCGCCCACGGGTGCGCGCGCACAGCCAGTTTCGCATTTCCCCCCTCCCCCGGCCCCCCTCCCCCCCCTCAACCCTCCCTCCCTCCCACTCCCACTCCGAAATGCCGCCGCCGCCGTCCAGCGACAAGAAGAGCGATCTGGACAGGTAGAGAGAGAGAGAGAGAGAGACAGAGAGAGAGAGAGAGAGAGAGAGAGAGAGAGAGATAGAGAGAGAGAGAGAGAGAGAGAGAGAGAGAGAGAGAGAGAGAGAGAGAGAGAGAGAGAGGAGAGAGAGAGACAGGCAAGAAGAGAGAAGGAGAGACCAAGAGTGAGCGAGTGGGCACGAACCCACGACGCCGTGCTAACAACCGGAGCTTTGCGCATCCCAAACTACCACCCCACGTCACCACGCCAGAATCGGCTTGTTCAGCGAGGCCACATACATCTCGTCGAAAGAACCGTACGGAATCAAGCCGGCAGGTACCGCTGCGACCCCCCGACCGCCCCATACGTACCGTGGCGCTTTTCAGCCTGCTTTCTCAACGACTGTTGCCGTTAACCTACCCTCCCACACTTCAGAGGGAATACTCGCCGCTCGCGGCAAGGGAAAGCAGTTTCTGACCTCCCCACCGAAACGGGGTCATGACACACGCGACGTGTATTTCGACAAGGAGTTTATACGACTCTTTGAGGTATCCGTTTCATAAACGGCAAGGCGTGGTAGCGCCCTTTTTGAACGCGACGTTTCTTTTTCTTTTCAACAACGCCCAAAGAATGAGCCGTACACGGACTTGGTCGTGCTTCGGCGACGGTACCGGCTGCAGCAGATGGGTAAAAACATTACCACGATTCCATTCAAGCCGTCGTCGGTTCCGCCAAAGCCGTAAGATCCTAAACGAAGAAGAAAAAAAATCGTTCTCTGGATCACGCGTTTTTTTTGAACAGGTCAGGCTCGGGATCGCTCTGGGGAACAATCGAGCAGCAGTGGCCCCTACCGCGCAAAGACGACATCCCAGAGCCTCCCCCGGCGGTTACAACAAAGTTTAAAAGGGAATCCAAGCCAAACTTCCTTACGAAACCTCCCAAGAAGGGCACTGGCTACGGTTCGGAAAAGCGGGGGGTTGGCTTTTGCGAGGAGAAAGCTTTGTGCAAATCCTTGATATCTTTCTTTATTACCCCTAGGATACCCGAACGTTACGATTGGAAAACCGTACGAGTATATGTCTGACCCATACGAATCGTTCCAGCAATCCACACGCGTCAGTAAAACTTTTGGTTTTTTTCAACCATGCAGTTCGAACCCCGCCACTCACCCTCTCAGCGCAGAAGGACAGGCTGGAAAGCAAGAAAAAAATGATTGGCGAGCGTCCATTCATCTCCAGCAGCGCGCGGGTCGATTTCTTCAACTCGTTTGCGGGCCTTATTAATCCTGGCAAGTGATTTTTGTTTTATCCTTGCAAAAGGCAGTTCAGGACCAGAAGCTCGCCGTCAGCTGATCAAGCCTGTTGTTAATAAACCTTTCACAGAGAAAAAATCTGCGGCCGCCACCACAAAGAAAGTCGCCAACCCGAACCAAAAGGCGCCGTTCAAGCCCTCCTCCTGCTGCGGCTTCACTATCAACAAGTACCCCGTCTTTGAGCTCCCAACGGGCGTCTCGGCTACGGATGGGAAGAAGACCCCGGCGAAGAAAGTCGCCCCCATCTTCCGTCCCTCGGGTATTTCGAAGTCGTACCCGACCCGCAGCATTATCGAAGCCACGTGCCCAATTGCCCCTCCCCCGTGGCTTCAGGATATCATTGCGAATGGGAGGGAGCTGATGTGCTAAAGGAGGACGGTGGTAAATTTATTCGCCCAGTGTCTCTGTCTCCGTAAAGGAGGTTGTCGGACCGTGTCGGACAGTTTTTCGTTGTGCCGCATGTGGCGACGCAAGGTTTTCAAACGAGTTTACCCAAGCGAGGAAGCACCAACTGCAGTTAACTGTTGAAAATATATTTTGTTCAAATGGTTACAAAACGTTCGCCGAACGAAGTCGAATCATAGGTGCAAATTCTGAAGTAATTTTATTGCCCTCTGCAATTCCTCCGGCGGTTTATTAGCAGGACCTGTTTGAGGCTGTAACATTGTTTAGTTTCACTGAGAATCGCAGCGAACATGCACGCACCTTTTCCGCTGCCCGCATGATATTCTCTCTTGCTCTACTGATTCTATCTTGTGCGGCGGCCAAACGCAAACTTCTCTCTGCATCTGCGTCTTTTAGGGCCTCCAAGTTTCTCTCCATTGACTCCAATTGAGCAGTCAGAATCATAATCTGTCGAGCGTCAGGAGTCTGAATGCCCCGAGCTATTTCCACCAGTCGGTTTGCTTCGTCTCGCTCCAACTTTACCGCATCCAGCTCACCTTGGAGGCATTGAAGCTGCGACTCGAGGCGGTCTGCTCGTTCTCGGGACTGCTCCAGCTGTCGAAGTATAGAGGCGGACGTAGTGACGCTTGAAACAGGCAACGGCCCATCTGGGTCGTTCAGTCCTGAGGAGGCCGGGCGTACGGGAACCGCAGCAGCTTCCACCGATGTTGCAGATCTTTCGGGTCGATGTTTTCGTACTGTTCGGGGCAAGTCTGGATCCGGGGTTGTGTGCGCACTCGAGGGAGAGCTCTTGAGCGGGCGAACGGAAGTACTTGGAGGCTTGCTTGGCGCAGCGCGTCGGCTTGCTGACGGCGAATTCGGCCTCATCGCAGAGGAGGAGGATGACGATTTGGAGGCAGCTGCCAGACCGCCCTGCGCAACTCTGGAAGCACCATGCTCTGATTCCGACGCTGGGCTGCGTTGTTGAGATCTGACGGCGCGGTCGGTGATGTCTGTGAGCGCGGCTACAAACCACCGCTTCCACTGGGGATCCGTCCACTTTGGCGCTTCGTCCGACATTGCCACGCCGAGCTTGGCTAGGTCGCGCAAGGCAACGTGGAAGAACGCATCGTTGAACAGCTGATCCCGGCGCTGGCGTTCGGTCTCCGGAAAGTTGTGTTTGACTTCGGCTTTCTGAGGGGGAAGGGGGGTTTGCTGTGCGTGAACAAAGAAGCCGCCCGAACGACGAGAAAGAGTTTCGGGGCTGTCTGCTCACCTTTTCCGCCTTTCTGTTTTCAATGAGACGATTGATGGCGTCGCCGCAGCCGACTTTCGCGAGGAGCGTCGCGAGGATGCGTTGGCGGCCGCGGATGGCAGCCTGGCCCGGGCCAGATACGATGTCGAGGAGCTCCTGGTCGCCGAGGTCTGCAAATTCCTCCAGCTGGCGGAGTTTCTGGGCCAGTCGAAACGTCGACATTTTGCAGCACAGAAGATTGAGCGCCGACAAGGAATCACTGCCGCCCCAGCCACCACCGCCGCCAGTAATGCTGGGCAATCGCGAGGACGACGACGTCGTCGATGCAGATGCAGAGCGGCGGCAAGCCCCGCAGGTGTCGGCCGAGCTGCTGGATTCAGTGGACGAGTACCTTCACCTGCAGCAACAGCTTGCAAAGAGAATGTCTGCGGTGCGTGGGGCAGCCGGCGTCCTGGTTTTTTGTGTGTTTGCGCTCACTTGCTCGACTCCCCACAGGCATTCCTGTCGCTGGCGAAAGCTCGGTACATTATGCCGCTGCACACGCTCAAGGCTGCGTCGTACGACATGCGCACCCAGGCTACATCCGTTTTGTGAGTGGTTTCCACCAATTGAGCGGAGAGTCCGCGCGCTCCCCCGTATGGGACTGACACGATCAACCAAACGTTTCAGAGACAGAACGGAGGAGAACGAAGGAGGGGGCGTAGTGTCCTTTCACGTCAAGCCCAGAAAAGTGGACGAGGACGGGAAGGCCATTCCCGATCCTGCGACGGCGTTCGGAGTGCTGGTACCGCAGGCACTGCGGGACGCACAGGCGTCTTTCCGCGAGGCGCTGCACATAGCTGCCTCGCTTGCAGGGAAATCGGCGGTGTTGCGCCTCGCGCCAACTGAAAAGGAAAAACAATTGTGAATATATATTTGTTCTACGACACCAAGAGCCTCTTTTTTGCGAGAGATACAAAGATGGCGTTCGACGCGGTGAGGCAGCGCGCGATCGCGGGCCGGGAAGGAAGCACCCTCTCCATCGAAACACTGACTTTGCTTGGCGTGTTGCAGCTCGTGTTCCTGATTGCAGTCGTCCTTGCGGCTGTTCTCCTTTTCGCGATGGTGTTTTACGTGAGTTGCCACTGCCGCACATGGCATGCTGACAAAACTCTGTGCGAGACCATCCGTCTAACGTACACTTGTTGCTCGCGCAACAGATCATCCTGTTTTCAGACTTGGAATGCGATTACATAAATCCGATCGATCTGTGCAATAAGCTGAATCAGGTGAAGATTGCCTTAGTCTCCGCTGCACGGAGCTGATCGTGATATTCCAGTTCGTCCTGCCTGAGTTCGCTGCACACTGGTTCCTCGCTGCGATGTTCTTGCTCAGCGGATCCTGGATTTCGCTTCTACTGAACATTCCCCTGGCTGCTTTCCACGCTCACAAGTAGGGGTGTCCCTTTCAGAGCTTGGAACCTAATCGTTCTCGTGAAGGGTGTACCAGAATCGCCACATGTACGACGCAACGGAAATCTTCAGAACCCTGAGTGCGCACAAAAAGGAGGCCTTTTTCAAGCTGGCATTCTATCTCTTGAGCTTCTTCTTTTGTAAGTGGTCGCGAATTTTGAATTTCTCCGTGCTAATGCTGCATTGTTGAACTAGACCTTTACGTGAGTCGGAATACTTTGTATTCGCATCTAACCGTTCTCCTCGCAGTGCATGATTGTTGCCCTCCTCGACAACTGAACCTCTTCTTTTCAGCTCCTTTCTCGTTTCTTCTGGGTGGAGTCCTTTTTAAGAGTGACCTTTTATTTCGCTTTAAGCGTTTGTAACCATGCGTCAGAAAGGTCGTCCGTGTCCGTTATGTCGTAGACTTTCACAATGTCCAGAGCGCGAAAAACGTCTTGCTGACCAGACGCATACACCATCCTCAGCTTTTGGCGAAAGGGCTGAGTGTGAGCTACAGAAAAAGAGGCAATTGCGAACAATACCTTATCACTCGCGTTTGGTGGAAGATAATAGATGCCTGGAATCAAAACAACGTGAGAAGAGACGCCTTGCCGCACAGCAGACGTTCAGCTTCACTCACCAATGAGCGGGAAAGAAACGCGACCATCTTCGTGCTTCAACTCATAGCTTATGACGATTAACCGCGGTGACGAATCGGGAAGCTCTTCCTGCAGATCCTCCACGGTGCAGTCATCGAGGCGCTGTTGGACCGATGCCTGTGGAGGAGGGACTAAGAAATGGGGTGGATGCTCTCGAGCCGAGCAGGCCACGGCTGGGCTGACAAAGACGCGCGTTTGGTTGGGCAGTTGCAGACCTGGAGAGTGTTCGGGTCGAGCTTGATAATCAGGCACGCCATGGTGCGCCCCTTGCGGAAGCGCAAGTCCTTGCCGGCGGCAACCACTTCGGGAGGCACAACAAATCCCGACGACATGGTGTGCACTTCTTGGCGTCGGGTGGCTTGGCAAAGAGAGATCTTTTTCGCTTTTCTCCTCCATTACCGCACGGACGGCGCCAAACACCTACGCCCTGCCACCCCGCACTCGCACCTGAACGGGGCGTTTCATGGAGGACGATGCAGAGAAACTGGTGAGAACCGTCCCCTCCCGCACCCGTGTTTCCTTTCAGTGATGCTGGTGCTGAACAATCACTTCCGTTCTTGTCACCTTCCGTCGTAATGTCATCGAAGGCGGTAAGCATCCCCCAGTCACGAATCCAATTACTAAACGTTCCCTTGAGGCTCTCGCGGCCGAAGCTGATCAAGCTACGGACTACTGGGCGGCATATGTATGCTACGTTGAGCTGTGCGAGGTAAATGTCGGCTTTGTTCCCTCTCTCCTGCTACTTTGTTTTCTTTGGTTCACCGAAAATCCGTCCGTGTGTTGCCCAGCTTTTGCTCCGTCGCGGCAGAGGAAGCAATACGATCGGCGATGTCGTCCACAGCTACATTCTCCAAGCCGAGTCGATGAAACGGAAGGCGCTCGAGGCGAAACGCTCTGACCCCGGCACAGCCATGCGCCTTTCGGACGACCAGCAAACCCTTGCCCAGATTGTCGTGAGTTTCGTCATATTGCAAAGGCGAACAAGAAAAAAAAAAAAAAAAAAAAAAAAAAGGAAAGAAAAAGGCCATGGCTCACAACTGACGATTTTGCCTGTGCCGGACAGTTCCTTGAGCGGTACGCGAAAGCGTTTGAACAGAAGCGCCAGTACATGACGGCGAACGCGATTCTCATTGCGCTGACGGACGTTATCATCCGAGGCTCCAAACGTAACTCCTGATTTACGCAAGGCAGTATTTCGGCTCTCCATTAACGCGAAAACGTTGTGTCAGGCATGAAAGATGTCGCAATGAAGAAGAGGATCAATCAATCCCTGTCTCTTATTATACGGCGAATTGAGGAAACAAAGCGCCTCAGCGTGGGCGAGGCCGTCGCACCGCCGACCGTGAAGGAGTACAAGCACTCGGAACTATCTCCGGGAGAGCTGGAGGTGCTGAGAAAAGCATCCTTCATCAATTCCAAGACGTTTTTGCCGTGGCTCGAGTCCGACCTCCACGATCAATTTTGGTCCAAAGATCTGTTCACGGATCCCGACGGCTTGCTGAAGCTGTCACGGAGCCAAGAAGAGATTTTAGGAGGCTGGAAGAGACCGTGGGAAATAATGAAGAATCCCCACATGATTTATTTGGTGTCAGGATCGGTATTGATACAAGTAAGGTCTTCTATGGACGCAAACAGTTCCAAACGGTGCTCGTGTAGGATGTTGTTACGGACTGCTCATTCGTGGCCTCGCTCTGCGTAAGCGCAGCATATGAACGGAGATTCAGGACTCAAGTAAGTTTAGATTGAAAGTGTGCTTTGGACGAGAAGTGAATCAATCTAAAATTAAACTTGTCCAGCTGATCACGTCGTGTATTTATCCACAAGATGAAAATGGAAACCCTATGTGGAATCCTTTTGGAAAATATGTTGTAAGACTTTTCTTTAACGGCATTCAACGAAAGGTTTGCATCGCTGTATTGGGAATTAATTTATTTAACTGACCAGAAATGCAGATAGGTAAAATGTCAGTCTTGCCGAGTGGTCAACCTTGCTAAAATGCCCCATGCCCCAGTTGTGGACGATCTTTTACCTGTAAATAAAGAAGGTGTTGCTCATACTCGACGATTTTGCCCAGTGCTGGCTAACAACGCGTGTTTCAAAGGGAAGCTGATGTGCACGCACTCTTCCAACAAAGATGAACTTTGGAGCTCTATAATAGAAAAAGCTTACATGAAGCTTATGGGAGGCTATGACTTTCTTGGCTCGTGAGTTATCCAAAATCTTTTTTTTTTCTGTGTTGCTTAACGTATTTGAACAGGAATTCGGGCGTGGACTTGCACTGTGAGAGCTTCGTCAATTTCCAGCGCCGAACTTACGGATTTGTGCCTCCTCAGCTCTGACAGGATGGATTCCCGAGCACCTATTCATAAATGAGAAAGAATTCAAGCCAGATGCGGAATGGAACCGGCTGCTACAAGGGTTCAACCATGGGGAGGTCTTGATAACAGTCGCAACGGTTCGCAGTTTCGGTGGCTGCACTCTTTTTTTCCACACTGAGCATCAATCCAGGGTGGCCTTTCAGATCAAACATCAGAGGACGTAGGGTTAGTTCCTGGCCATTCCTATGCTGGTAAATTGTTGTTAGTACAACCTTCAAAATCACTAATTTTCAACCCAGTTCTGGACGTGCGTGAGGTTCAAGGACAGCGACTGATGCAGGTCCGTTTCTGTCCACACAATATGCACGCAAGGCTCACTTTCTTCCAAGCTGAAAAACCCTTGGAGCCATCGCCGGTGGAAAGGTGCGTTTAATGAACCACCAGCAGTATTATTTGTCAATGCTCCGCAAAACACTTAGGTGCATTTTCGCACCTTGATGAGAAAAACTGGACTCCCTCGTTGCGCGAAGCGGTGAATTTCAACCAATTGGCTGCCTTTCAGTTCGATGACGGTGGGTTTGCTGAGTTCCTATTTTTTTTTCTCGTTGGACTGTAACAAGTGGGACAGGAATCTTTTGGATAAACTTTGAATCCGTGTGCGAATTTTTCACATCACTCCATTTGAACTGGTGATGGTCTACTCTCTTTTTTCTCTCTGGGTCTAAATTGCAAGCAGGAATCCGGAGAAATTCCGCTTCAGGCACGCCCTGCACTTGTATGTTTGTCATATTGCTGCTTTATATGCGTCTGATCCACTGCTCAGCGGCTGGCCATCAATGGAGGTTGTGTCGACGACAACACCTGACACCTTCACTTTTGGTACATTTTAGATAAGTTCCACTCTGTTTTCTTGAAACTAACCTTGCGCAGGGAACAACCCACAATATGGACGTACGTTCATTCCAGATCTGCGCCTGTAACGTGCGTCTGTAACTTGCCCCTTTTGCAGTCGAACTTGATGTGAAAGACGAAGAATCTTCATTGATTTGGCTATTACTGACGAAGCACGTAAACCGAGCGGTGAAGTGAGATCTGTCAACTAAATTTTGAACTTAAACGACGCCATTGATGCAGGAGGAGAACCAGGATTTCATAGCAATCCACATTTTTGCCGACACGGACTGTGAACGAGTGTACTACCCAGATGTGTACACGCCGGTCCATCGGGGAATGTACATTAACAGGTAAGCGGGTCAGTCAGTCAATCATGGGTGGAGTACAAACGTCTCATTGCTGTACCACACAGCACTCACGTCCTGGCATCATTTAATGGCCTCGTCGGCCTTCACCGATACTCTCTCGTAGTTTCGCAGCTTGGGCCTCCGAAGCCGCTCTCCTTTACTCTCCGCGCGTATGGAATGTCACCCTTTCTGATGGGACCTATCAACAACTCGTACTCATTCGAGACCAAGGTGAGCGCGGCCTTGCGAACTTCTACAGAGAGAGAACACCGAACTTGATTTCTTTGCAACAGGTCCGAGGGTCGTGGACGGACCAAACGGCTGGTGGCTCGCAGGCACACTTGTCGTTTATGAAGAACCCAAACTTCTCCCTGTCGATTCCTCCAGGGGCCCGCGAGGTGTCGCTTTTGATAATGCTCGAGACCGATCTGCACGATCCGATTAACATCAAGCTGTTTGACGGGATTGGTAGAATATTCAGGTGATACATCCATTCGTGCTGATTCACCTGGACAGCTTCATTTGTTACCGGTTTTTTTTTTTTTGTTTTTTTTTTGGTTTTTTTTTTTTTTTTGTTTTTTGTTCACCCCATCTTTGGTTTTCAATCAGCGTGCTCTCGCGTGAGAACCGATTTGTTGCAGACTCTGGAGACTACCGCTTCAAGTTTTGCTTCTTTGAGCGCAAGGTCGCGCCGGGCGGAGCGTTCACGCTTGTGCCATCGACGTTTGGGCCGGGAGTGTGCGGGTCGTTCACCATGACGCTGAGGTCGTCGTGTCGGATTGGGGTGATGCCCATCCCATGAAGGGAGGGAATGTTGTAATGTTATTAGTGTTCACCAACCCCAAACGGAAATGGGAGGCCCAGCCTTTCATTGTTCGTGGGGTTAGCCGCGCGGACGTCTCTCTGTCTCTGTCTCTGCCTCTGTCTCTCCGTCGCTGGAATCAACGCAAATCCAACAAAAAAATCCCGACCATGAACTTCGACGGCAGCGGCGTTGACGACGTCGACGCTGCAGCTGCGGCCGCAGCTGCTGGTGCACTTCGCACTCCCTCCCACTTCGACGTCGGGATGCTTCCATTCGCCATACTCGGTGGCGGCGGCGGCGAGGACGATCCCGCCAACGGCATCGCCAGCGGCAACGACGGCGACGACGGCGCCCGCAACTCGCGCGCAGACGCGGCTGGGCCGGGAGCGGACCATCTCCGCAACCATATCAACCTCGGCAACAACATGTTACCTGGCCCCGGTTTCGAGCCAAACACGATGGGCAACCTGGGCGCCGCCTCCAGCAGCAACAGCGGCGGCCCGTTGTCCGGCGGCAACATCGGTGGCTCGATTCCCCTTGGAGCACTCACCCACTTTCCGCGCACCTCCACTTCCAACAGCCCCTTCAACTCTCCCCAGACCTCAATACCCTTGCCACCTCATACACGCCGCGCGGACATTCCCCTGTTCGACCGCTACAACCCAAACAACCAGCAGCTCCGCCCGTCTCCCCAGCAGTTTCCGCAGCAGAACTTCTATAACCTGCCGCCGCGGCCTGTCCAAGATGGCTCTTCACACCCCTCCGCTTTTGCACCTCGCTTTGACAACCCCTACGCCTCTGCGCCGCCACCACCAGAGGACGACTTTGGTGTTGCCGACGACGACGACGGGATTGACGACGAGGACTCTGACGACGACGACGATGCTCCGCATGATCTGCTGATCGAGATGGGCCCGCTGCTGGGACCCAACGGGCAACCACAAAGGAATGACGCGCGATCGCAGAAACGCTCCCTGTTCCCTGCTCCAACGCAATTCTCTCAGACGACAACAGGTCCTTCAACCGCAACTGCAACGCCATCGCCACCGGGACGCCGAACGTTGGTCGGATTATCAAGCGGTGGCAGCAGCGGGGATGGACCGGCTGGGGGATTTGGCCCCAGTCTGGGGCGAATGCTTGGCGCCGTGGGGAGCAGCAATCCAAACAGCGCTGGCATCAACGGCACTCGGAGCCAGCCGCAGCGTAGGGTTCTGTTTGGCCGATCTCCTGCGTCGATTGCTCGAACGCGGCGTGACGGTGAGGACTCGGGCGATACTGCGGGTGCGAACGTGAGCGGAAGGGGAAATTCAAGAAGTGCAACCGCGTGGAGAGTCTGGAACGAAACACGCAACCTGGATGAGTTCCTCTCCAGGGTAAGAGGTTGCCTCCTCACCGACGACTTTACTGAGATTGATGGATGCCTTGTTGTTTGCAGGTGTACGAGTACTTTCTGGATAAAGGCTACACGTGCTGTCTGCTTTCTCGAATCTGCAACTTATGGTAACGTCCGCCTGTTACAGATTTCTGAATATGAACTAACTCTGGGAACAGTATCCTCGCGTTTATTATATGGTTCTCCACCTTTTTAGCCTACTGTGTGGATTACCGCTTGATAGCAAAGGAACGCACGTTGGTGGAAGTTCTGCGGCCACAGTGTGTTAAAAAGTAGGAGGTGGGAATGACTACGATGAGGTTTCTAATTTTCGCGTTTCAGCATTCACGGATTGTCGGCATTGCTGTTGGTCACATTCAGCATATGGTGGGTTTGGCAGGCTTTCCGCCTTATTCTCGACATTCCTCGACTGTGGGAGATGAAGGTTTTCTATGAAGAATTACTGGAGATTGCCGAGGTGAGCAGCCCTTATGATTGTATTTGTTCGCTTAAACCCGATTGCAGGGCGCTATGGACAGCCTGGAATGGCAGGAAGTCGTCGACAAGCTTGTAAAGTTGAAGTCCAGCACTGACGGGGAAGCACAGTCGCGTCGAACCGAGCGCTTGGACGCATTCGCTATTGCCAATCGCATCATGAGAAAGGAAAACTACCTGATCGCCTTATTCAACAAAGACATTCTTGATTTGCGGTTGCCTTATATGGGGAGCAAGCAGATGCTTACCAAAATTATCGAATGGAATCTCTCCTTTTGCATAATCGCGTATCTCTTCGACGATAACGGCTCAGTTAGAAAGCGATTCTTGAAGGAAAGCAATCGGTAAGATTGATTTCTATTCGATTGATTTTTTCTAACCAAAGGAGGCAGGCTTCGGCTCGTCACAGGGTTCGTACTTCCACAAGTGTTTAATTTTCTGATGTTCGAGCAGGTTGCAAAAAAGATTCACAATGATGGCTCTGTTGAATCTACTGTTCGCGCCATTCCTGCTGGTGCTCATGATTCTTTACTTTTTGTTCCGCTCAGCCGAGGTGAGTCTCCAGGCAGAGCGGTATTGTCAGTAATACTTGCGCTTCTCAAGGAATACCAAAAAGACCCATCATCGCTTGGCGCTCGACAATACACACCATACGCCCGATGGAAATTCAGAGAATTCAACGAGCTGCCTCATGTGTTTCAGCGGCGCCTAAGTCGCAGCTACCCAAATGCCTCAAAGTACTTGGAACAATTTCCAAAGCGACGTATCATCATACTTGCACGGTAAGCGCAACAAAAACCAAATGGATCCTAACGTGATTCCCTCCGTCAGATTTGTATCATTCATCGCAGGAGCATTTGCAGCTGCTCTTGCTGCGATAACGATCATCGACCAGGACATCCTAATGGGTTTCGAAATCTCGCCTGGTCGCTCGGCTCTCTTTTACATCACCGTTTTTGGGGGAATCCTAGCTGCTAGCAGAAGCCTCACCCCGGACGAAAACCAGATATTTGAGCCTGAGCGGATCATACGCGAGGTTGCAGAGGACACTCATTACTTGCCGGAGACTTGGCGCGGGAAATTGCACACGGAGGAGGCAAGCTTTCCCACCATCAGTCTTCGTTTTCTCCACTAACGAGTCCATCAGGTCAAAGCAGAGTTCTCCGCACTGTTTGACTTTAAGCTCCTTGTATTCGTCCAAGAGATTTTTAGCGTGCTGTACGCCCCCATCATACTGTACTACTCCCTTCCGAAATGCAGCGAAGACATTATCGACTTTTGTCGGGACTTTACGGTTCAGATGGACTCGATCGGGTACGTCTGCAGCTTTGCCGTGTTCAACCTTCGCGCCCACGGGAATCCCAAATACGGTGCCCCCACGGAGGCCAGCAACGACCACCTCATGACAAAGGAAGGGAAGATGGAACAGTCGTTTGTGTACTTTAAAGCAAACAACCCAAAGTGGGAGCCCGGCACGGACGGCAGCCAGTTCTTGCAGACTCTTTCGAGAGCGTCGCGCTTGCCGATATTCAACGCGGAAGCCTCGCCCTCGATGGAGAATTCCGTGTTCCGACCTCGGGTATGCCGGGAGTGGTGTCGCCAAAAAGACTTTTGCTAATGCTTCTCTCTTTTCGCAAATGAAAAAAAAAATTAAAACGAAAATAAAAAATAAATCCGGTGAACAACGAAACTACTAGCGGCAACAGCAGAGACCAACGTTGCAAGATGCCGCCGTTCGGCCCATCTCGGAGTCGGCTCTTGGTGTTTCCGAGTACGAAGGTGACGAGCGTGCAGGCCGTCTGTTTGGGCTTTTGGACGCTGTGTACCAGGCCAACCAGCGCGGATTCAATTTGTAAAGTCAAGTTCGTTAGGGCACTACGCCGGTGAAATGGGGAAAACACAAAACAAAAAAAAAAAAAAAAAAAAAAAAAAGGATCAAGAACCAGTAGCAGCAGAGGAAGCTTCTTCGGCGAAGCTTGGTTTTTGCTTGTGACAGCAAGCAAGCAAACAAGGAGCTATACGGAGGAAGAGCAGGGGGCAAGCACCGTATGTGTTCGCGTTCACACTTTGTACAGTGTGCATTGTTTGCAAGTGGGGTGGTCGTTTCAAAGCCAAGTGTTTTTCGTTTTCCTTGTTTTGTTCCTTTTTCCACGCCCATCATCACCATGCGTCGCACCAACAGCAGCAGCACTAGCAGCATCAGACGCGGCAACCGCGCACCGTCCGCGCGAACAGCGTCCATCCTCCTTTGCATCGCGCTCATCGTCGCCGCCTTGTTTGCCGTCGTTGCGCCAGCCCCCGCCGCCGCCGCTTCCATCGATCAGGTCGCCGTGAAAATCACCCAGAAGGACGGCTCCAAGAAGACTTCCGCCTCGTACGTTGTTGGACGCGCTCGCTCTTCTACCCCTCCCACGCATCCCTCTCGACCCACCCGCTCCAGACGATCGCCTCTCGCTGCGCGGCTTCTAGCCGGCATTTTGAGTTTGGGGCGTCGAATCCCGGACGGGTGGATCGCGGGCATTGCCCGACGCGCGCGCCGCCAGTCCCACCTATGCCAAGAAATGCTGACCTTCGTGAACACACCGCACCACCCCTCTAAAAAAAAAACCCCCCCGGCATAATCAAACCCAGCGCAACCTTCCCGTCGCCGATGGCGAAAGAGCTGTCTCTCGCCCCGACGGATGCCCTTACGATCGCCCTTCAGATTTCCGCCAAATCCTCCGACAACGACGACCTTCCCCTTGCGCAGCAAGTTGTCTTGGCGCTCTCCGGGGCCTCCACCGAGGCCACGGCCGTCATAGAGGCTGGCTCGAACGGCCGATACGAACTTGTGCTGGTAAGGTTTGCGGGGCGGAAGGAGGGATGCGAAGACTGGGACTTCGTTTACGAACACGTTGGAGTCCCACTCGTGTTTGAGCCACGTTTTGCCCAGAACTTAAAACGGTCACTTTCGGTTACTTTCTTTCCCTCTTCCTCCCCCCTCCAAACAAAAAAATAATAAAACACCCAGGACCTTGCCCGCATCGGCACCCTTGACTCCGTTAAGAACAACCCGGGAACCTACGAAGCCACGGTGTACGTTTCCGGCGGCAACTTTGGCACACCCGTCGCGTACCGCATCGCCACCGTCACCGTCACCGGGTCGTCCGACAACGCCGCCGCATCGGTCGACAAGACCTACGCCCCAAAGCCAGAGATCCACCACGTCTTTAGGCCCGACGAAAAAATGCCGCCCGTCGCCCTGTCTCAGCTGTTTTCCCTGCTCGTCCTTGCGCCGTGGGGGTTGCTGGCGATACTGGTGAGTTGGAGTGTGGGTGGTTTCGTAGGTGTGAGAAGAGAAAGGTGATGTAGGAATGGGGGAGTGGGACATGGTGCTTATTGGTTGGGCCGATGTTGCCTCCTTCGCTCTGCCCGCGGTAGTTTTTCTCCGACGCGCTATTTTCTCCCTTCTGACCGGAACCTCCCCCTCTTCCCCCCCGTCTTCAGTGGCTGTCGATCGGCGTCAACGTTTCAAACCTCTTCGCGTCGGCCTCCAACTTTTTCTGGGGCACGTCCTTCATCGTGTCGCTGGCGGCAACCCTCGGACTGTACTACGTCTACTGGCTACAGCTGAATATGTTCCAGTTCCTCGGGTACGGCACCGTCCTGTGGTTTGTCACTGCTGCCATCGGGTGGCGCGCGCTTGTCGCGCGTGCGGCGTTCCGCCTGAAGTGAACGAGCTTTTTTTTTGTTTTTTTGTTTTCCCCCTTCGCCGAGGGTGTTTGTGTGTTGTGTGTGTGTGTGTGTGTGAGCGTGTGAGCGTGCGCGTGTGTGTGTGCACCTTGTTTGAGGAATTGGAGGGAGCTCATTTTGTGCTGGTGCTGATTTCGCTGCGAGGATTCAAAAGGGCGAGAGAGAGAGAGAGAGAGAGAGAGAGAGACAGACAAGGGTGGGGAGATTCTGGAGCACGCCGCTACACGCGGCTCGCTCCATTTGCGACGCCTTCCGCGCGTGAAGCAATAAAGAGTTTTGCGCGCAAGGTCTCGGAGGGTCTTTTCGGGTTTTTGTTTTATGGTCGGCTCTTGAATCTTCATGGATTGGCTTGATGTTTAAATGTTTCTGCGCGAGTGGAGAAAGTAAGTATGTCCTGTGTGTGTGTGTGTGTGTGTGTGTGTGTGTGTGTGTGTGTGGGGTTTGTGAGATTGAATAAAAGAGCGTCCACAATATCGTGTCTCTCTCTCGCTCTCTTCTTCGTTTCTTTCTTTCTTTCAAGCGCAAAAGGAACAAAGAAAAAGAAAAGAAAAAAGGGAAAAAAAAAAAAAAAAAAAAAAAGAAAAACGCGCGATCGTGTCCTCTCCTTCTGCCCGCCCAATGCCCCAGTTGTCAGCAGCAGCGGCGGCGCTAATGGCCGCGAGTGCTGCTACCGCTACCGCTACGGCTACGGCTACGGCTACTGCTACTGCTACTGCCGCTGCGGCTGGTGGAGCCAACGTTCCTCGGTTGCGGGTGCTGGCCGCCGCGGGCTCCCCTGCCTCCCCCCTCTCGGCAGGGAGTTTTGCCGTCGACAGCCTGCATCGTCGTCACCATCATCTCGCACCACCGTACAACTCTCTCCGGAGGAGCACGCCCGTAGCTGGCATATCGTCGAGCGCCTTGCCAGCCTCCCCGACTTCTTCCCCTTCCGCCTCCCCTTCCCCACCACCTTCTGCGACGACAGCGGCTGCAGCGGCCCACGTGCTGCCTCAGCAGTCCTATGCATCCTCGCTGCCGCAGGCGGCGCCTGTGGCGAACCATAATCAGCGTCCCTTGTCATCGTCGCCGACCGCGATCGCCTCGTCCTCCTTCACACCCCCCCCCCAGCCACCACTACAAGCCGCCGACTCCCCATCACAGACGTACCGATCGTCCGGACCCCTCGTGGTTTTCTTTCGTTCGCCGCTCTTGGACCTCCCTGTTCGGCTCTGGAACGTCGCCGTCGGGCGTCGCTGCGGCTGCTGGCAATGCGGGCGGGCTTGCCGCGGTGGGTGGCCCCGCCGTGCCGTGGACAGAGGCCATGGCCGCTGCGGAGAAACTCGTTCTACCCCCAGGCAGCAGCACCGTCATCAACCCGCGCGAACTCCTTGGAAACGACATCTCCCTTCTGACGGAAAACATCCGGCGATTGCTCGGCACCGGACACCCGGTGCTCTCCTCCATCAGCAATTACTATTTCCAAGCAAAGGGCAAAAACATTAGACCCGTCCTCATCCTCCTCGTCTCTCAAGCCACGCACTCACTCCCGAATCGCAATTTCGACCCCAGCACAGCTTCAGACGCTTCTATCGATCGCGCCATCTCCAGCGCATGCGAAATCAAGTTTGAAGCACAATTAACTGCCTCGGTCGACCCCAATTCCGCCACGATCTTGCCTTCTCAGAGACGTTTGGCAGAGATCACAGAGATGATTCACACCGCTTCGCTTCTGCACGATGATGTGATCGACCTGTCGTTGACACGCCGTTCCCAGCCGTCCGCCAACGCGGAGTTCGGGAACAAGATGGCAATTCTTGCCGGCGACTTCCTGCTCGCGCGCGCGTCGGTGGCCCTCGCTCGTCTTCGTAACGTTGAAGTCGTCGAGCTCCTTTCTACGGTGATTTCGAACCTCGTTGAGGGCGAGTTTATGCAGCTTCGGAATTCGCAGCAGCAGAATGACGGATCGTCGAGCGCGAAAAGCATGACGCCATTCGAATACTACCTGGAAAAAACGTACATGAAGACCGCCAGTTTGATCGCAAAAAGCTGTCGCGCTGCTGCTGTTCTTGGCGGTTGTTCGTCTGAAATTGCCGACGCCGTACACGACTATGGAAGGAACTTGGGCCTTGCATTTCAAGTAGGAATTCTTTGACACGAACAGAACGTGTTCTTTTGAATCGCTTCTGATTATTCTTGTCATCCCTTTTTCGTGCTTTCAGCTCGTCGATGACATGCTCGATTTTGTCATGACTGCCGACCAGATGGGCAAGCCCGTCAACGCAGATCTCAAACTGGGCCTCGCTACCGCTCCCGTCCTCTACGCCTCAGAAAAGTACCCGCAGCTGCTGCCCTTGATTGATCGTCAGTTTAAGCAGGATGGCGACGTTGACACTGTGTGTACTTTCGCTTTTTGCAAGCTCGCCCTTTTTCACTGATCCTCGGACTGCTTTTCGTCTCGCCAGGCTCGCCTGCTCGTGAACCGAAGCGACGGCATCGAAAGGACACGTCAATTGGCAGCATCGTACTGCCAACAAGCAGTGGACTCGATCTCCGTCCTTCCGGCGTCGCCAGCGAAGACGGTATTAATCCAACTCACGCACTCTGTTCTGAACCGAACGAAGTAATTTGGGGGTTTTTTGATTCTCGCTTTTCAGTTTGCTTTTTTTTTTTTTTTTTTTTTTTTGGTTTCTGGTTTTGTTTGAATCAGGTTCGTGGTTGTCTTTTTTTTTTTTTATTCTCGGGCTGCTCGGAGGAGTAAACTTGGCTCTTGTGTGGTGGACCACTGTGCCTCACCTTCTCGCCTGCTCTTACTCTGAATATCCCTCTCCGCAACCTCCCTTGGTTTGCTCGTTTTTTGACTCGAGCGAGCAAACTCATCGGCTGAGGCGTTGCTTCCCACTGCAAAGAATGCGGAAGCAACTGGTGATTCGTTGTCGCACGTACGCGGATTTCGAAGCCGGTTTCGTCCGATTCAACGTAAACGAGCGCATACAAAAGATGGCTGATGAATCAGCAACGGAAGAGGAAAAGCAGAAAAACACATGTCGCGCATTCTTCGATTCGCTTGGGGCACCACCAAAGCAGCCTCGCTGGCAGTGCTCACCCTGGCCGCCGCATCCGAGGCCCTCGTTTCACCCTTCGACCCCGTCGGCGGCGGCGGCGGCGGTGGTGACGGCAGAAGCGGAGGCGACAAGACTATGCTGGCGGCCTGCGCGCGCATCGAAAGCCACAAGATCGTCGACGCGTACGAGCTGCGGTCCAAAAGACGAAAAAGATCGACACCAGCAACACCACCGCCAACAACAACAACGCCCACCGACCTACCCGTCGACCTCGCCGAGCCCAGCGGGCGCAGCCACACGGACCCCTCCGCCGCGCTCGCGGACGCGCTCCTCCGCACGCCGTTCCTCGTGCTGGAGCGCGCGGCCGTCGGCGCCGTGCTGCCGGCGCTGCGCGGGCTCACGCCGGACCCGACGGGCCGCTACGAGGCCGGCACGCGGGTGTCTGGGTGGACCGTGGTCGGGCGCACCGCGGACGAGCTGGTGATGCGGTGGAGCGTGTTTGGCGGCAGCGGGTACACGTGGGTGCAGGCGGTCAGCGGTAGGGACGACCACGACGGCGAGGAGGGCGAGCCGGTGCTGCTGCGGTTCGGGAGCGCGACGACGCTGCCGACGAGGTGGTCTGCGCCGGTGCAGGCGGCTGTGACGCTCTTCCATTCGACGTACTCCAAGGTATTGTTGCTGACGGTGGCGGCGTCGGTGTGGGTCCGTCGGACGGTGTGAAATCGACTTTTTCTATGCGTTGAACGAAACGTGCTGGGTTGTCGGAATTGGAGAGGACGGGGTCGAGGGCTTAATAGTTATATTGTGTACCTCTTTTTTCATTCCGGGAGGCTGCGTAGGCGAGGTTTGCCCTCCATTTGCACCTCGGACGATGGTTGCACTTTAAAAGAAAAGAGAGCTGGGCGACCCCGCGGGGATAGAGTGGTCGGCGATGTGGGCTGGCGTGTGCGAACAAGAGCTTCGTGCCCGCATTTCCGTCCAGGCGCGTTCATCGAGCTTGGAACTCGGGATTAATGACCCGTTGGATGGAAATATGTGCATACCTATCTCGTGCGGGTGCCGCAAACCTTTCTTTCTTTCTCCTTGACACGCACGGCTTGTCCAGTCAGGTGAGTGCCATCCATCTGGCCCGAACACCCTTGTCGCGATCGCCCACCCCGACTGCGCGACAGGCTAGCGCGACGCCCTCAATGCCGCCGTCGACGCCTTCTCTCTCGGCACCCCTCGTCTACTTGCCAGAGGCAGCCCACACCCGACGGCGATTGGTTTCGGAAACCGGCTCCTTTCCCGTGTGTTCGTGGAGACCGACTCACCAGAACGTTTTGAAAAGGCCGGTTTGCTCGCGTGCCCTCGATCCCGTTCGAGCGCGGCATCATGCATTCTCTGCCGATCGATATCCTCCCGTTTTACTATCTTCCTGCTTTGGATTTGATTCGCTTGTGACACTGCTTTCGTAACAGATCCGCAAGTCTTTTGTGTTCGCATAGTTTCCATTCTGGACCGTATCCGACAGCAGCATGTTCCACTTTGGCGAGGGCGCCGCGGCCCGCTATGCTGCCAACCGCGGGACTGATGATGGCGAGGTTTGTACCACCCAGTCGACTGTCACGGTCGGAGTTCTCACCGACAAGTGTTCGCAACCTCCAATTTCAAACCTGACCAGGCGACACTGGTCGTCGCAGCTTCGGGTGACAATTATCTCATCGGCACGGACCACGAAGAGTTCGCGGCGGCCCTTCGGGATACGCCAGAGGACGATCTTTTGATGGAGGATGGTGTCATTTCCAAGTATATAGCAGTCTGCGAGGAGAGGTCCGCTTTTGCTCAATATGATCAGTGAGACTGTCGAGTTGACCTCGTGCACTTTTCAGATTGGACGAGGAAGAATACGGAGAGGATGGTACAGACTTGACTGAACGCGAGCATTGGCGACTTGAAAGCGCAACCTGGAAGTTGATTGGGACGCTTCTTGAGTAAGCGTCACCATTTTAAGTTCTGTACAAAAACACTTTTTTCTCACCCCTCCCTTACAGCATTCGGCTGGACGCGCTCGAGGAGGACACGGGAGATATACACATCTTCTCCAGCGATCTCGCACGCGTGCAGCACTGGATCGGCAAGAGCAAGACTTTGTCCGAATTAGTGGTTGGTTCAGAGCTTCACATTTTAAGACCAAGATGATTAATCTTCTAGTTTGCAGCGTGTGAAAGAATGGCTGGAAGAAACTGCACCACCGGTTCTACCAGTTGAAGTGCGGAAAGGGTATTGGCCTTATACATGCAGACAAGCTAGGGAGGCACTAGTGGGGTTCTCCAAGCCCTCTGGTGTGAGCAAGTTTGAGTTGGACCCCGACGGTCCAATCCGCAATCGTCAACCCCTCGCTCCTGACGATAAGGTAGGGCTTGCAATTACGTTTTGCACAAAGTTACTCCTTGAAGCGCATCTTCTTAAGTTCGAAACTAGAACTATGAGCTTGGGTTGAACCAAACAATATTTGACTACGTCCGTCGTGGACGGTTGGAGGATGCCATGAACCTATGCCGTGTCTGTGATCACCCTTGGAAAGCTGCAAGCCTGGGTGGTGCACTATACAGCAACGATGCCCTTATAGGTAGATTTTCACTGCACCATTGCCACACTAATAGCATGCCCTTGAAGATGGTAACATGGAAGGTGACAGTATTGCAGGAAATGTGAACCGAGACCTGTGGCGAGCAGTGTGCTTTGCCATTGCAAACGATGTATGTGTGGATTTAAAAACAAGATATCTGGAACTGATTTGAAATTTTGAACAGGATTCATTTGATCCATATGAGCGTGCAGTATACGCAGTCCTCTCTGGAGATGTCAAGAATGTTAGTAGCTTTTGGATTTTCATCAGAGCGCTAAAATCATCTGAAGGCCCTTCCAGTGTGCACGTCATGGGAGGACCAAGTTTGGGCTCACATTTATGCATTGGTTGAGCAAAAGCTTTCTGAGGTTTGGACTCGTATTGGCAATGTTTATAAATGACTCGATACTCCCAGTGCCTGGCCTCTGATGAGCAAATCAATGCATCAGCAGAGATTAGTGACCTTCCCCTGCCTTCTGAGAACATTAAACTGGAGGAGGTTTTTGAGAAACTTGTTCAATCATCTGAAAGGAACCTTCAGTCAGTCTTGCTTGACTCTTGGTGCACCACTTTTGTAACCATCCATCATCAATTTCCAGCGATGCAGCCCAAAACCCTTTTCGGTTGATTCAAGCCTTTTGGGTCATGGACATAGTCGACAGCATGTTTGAGAATTTCCACATGAAGCTTGAAGCAAAGCAGTCGTGAGTTTCACTCGCATACCTTAATGGTGTCGAGGTTGACCAAGTTGTCAGGATATCGAACATGCCACAAGTTCTTCGCTTTCTGGCGCACCTATTTCTGGTGCTTCGAAAGGCGGGATACCAGATGCGGAATATTGAGAGTGGAAACTTCATTTTAAGGAGCTATGTGGACCTGCTCATACTTGCACGAAAGGTACAGTGTGCTTTTCGCTTTATGCACATCACAGTTATTCTTATAATTGAGCAGCCATCAGCAGTCACCACATTTACAGTGGAGCTTCCCGCGGAACTACAAATCCATTGCCACGCACAGTTTTTCAAATGTAAGTCTCCACTGGGTTCCTATAGTCGTTACTAACGATGTTGTCCAGCTTTGGGAGAAGACCGAGATGTTCGCTTGAAGTATTTGGAGGAGGCCAAAAAGCGCAACCTCAACACTCGAGAAATCTGTCTGGAAACAGCAGAGGCACTCATGCAAGGAGGAGTTGTTAGAGTAAGTGGAAAGAATCAACCGACCAAAGAGAGCAATTTTTTGATATCTGTAATTGCTCGCGTTTGCTACCAGGAGCACAATCCCAGCTCTGCGCAGAGTGTTATTCTCAGTAATCTGGATTCGCCCGTCATGGACAGCGAACGCACACAAATTCTTGGGCTGGAGTGGGTATTGTTTGACAAATCCCAACGAGTTGAGGCCCTCGGTTTGTGGAATAAGCTGTCGAGGAGATTTTTAGGTGGGCTCTCGTCGGGACGTGGCGTTTGGCTTGGTTGTGGTCTCACATAGCAGCACTCAGTATTTGGACGCGTCAACTGTGTCAAGGAGCTCTTGGGAATGCTGCCAACCGACATGCCGCCGCAAGATCTCATCCAACAAGCCCTCAATCTCACGCAGTACGAGGAAACTAACAACGAGGCTGCAATAAGTGGCATGGATCCTTTCATCAAGAGTCGGGCTGTTCAAGTTTGGGAGTTTTTCGCGTACAAAGCTCTCATTTTGGCGCTAGAAGGCTATGGCAAGTTTTGTGTGGTTCTATCTCAAAGACCGTTGTCCGGAAGGTAAGGCTTGGCGTCCGTTGCACAGTGCAAATGGAGTGTTTTCAATTCAAACCCGAAACTTCCTTTGTCGCCACCTAGGGAAACATTCCAATTTAAGGACTGGCTGGAAGCTCTGAAGGTTCACTCGTATTTGATCGCAAAACTCAGAAAATTAACTAAGGCACCTTTTTATATTTGATTTGTAGGTAGCGAAAGACAGTGCCGTGGAATATGTGGAGCAGCTCTTGCTTCCGAAGAACTGGCTAACGAGGAACACTCGTCCCAACATGAGCGCACAAGGTCCGTCATCGTCCACCATTGATTTTGACCCACTGTTGGTGGAGACCTGACCGGGTTGGGCCATCTTCTTTTCGCCGAACAGAAATTGAACAGGCAAGGGATTTCCAGTTCCTGCGGGAGGTGTACTTGCCAGAAGCGGTCATGATGCTGCATCGAATCTATTACGACACTCGCGAGTATATCCCGGGGTGAGAATTTTTTTTTTTTTTTTTCATATCTGTTGGTGTGCAAGATCTTTGCGCCTAATCTCCACACTTCATCTTCCGTCCTTTCATGGCCACAGCCACCTAGAAAAGTCCGCCCAGTTGATCGACATGATAAGCCAGTCCGAGGACAAGCTCTACAGCGACCTAATGCGGTCGGGCAAAGCAGCCCAAGTGTTGACGGCGATCCAGCGGGCCAAAGCGGAGCTTGCTGGGCGCACGCGCAAAGAGTGATGCGTGGGGCGTTGGGGATGAGCGACGGATCACGAGTTTCGAGATGAGCACATTTTATTCCCTAATGAAAAAAGTGGGCAAGAAAACAGAGAAATAAACCAAAAGCAAATTCAAGCAGCAAACGATGGAACGGGCTGGCCCGTTTCGGCAAAGTACGACTCCCAAAGGCCAACGATCTTGACAATTATAGTCCCGACAGAAGGGAACGGTTAAAGTCGCCTGATCAACAACGGTTGTTCATCGCTCACCTCTTTCTGCGTCTCGATCATTGACTTCAGCATGCCCTGGATGCCAGAAGCAAAGTCGGCCACTTTTTCCTGATCGTAACGAATGAGCTCGGATCTAAGCCTCTCCGTGATATCGTGAAATGCCTGCTTTGCCTCAGCAGTGGATTTTTCCAACTGAACAAAACATTAATTAAAAATTTAAGCAAATATAGGGGGTCAGGGAATGACGGTCAAGCCGTCGTTTGACGCATATCTAACCTCGATAATCTCGGCCTCTCCAAAAGATATTTTATCGGAACGAATCTTGGCCGAAGCTTTCAGCTTGTTTAGAGCATCGCGCTTCTTGTAGCTGTTCGTGTCGGCCGTTTGCCAGGTTACGAAGGCCTTCACGCGGGATGCAAATGCAAGCTGTTCTCCGATTGGAATAAGCCACCAGTCATAAGAAATGCAAGAAAAAGGCACGGCCCCGAACCTTGATCGAGCCGATGACGCGAACATATTCGTCAACCACTCCAAAAATGTGAATCAGATCGTGCTTTGCCTTGAAAATAAGCAGTCAAAATAGATGACGTTGTGTTGATCACAGATCCTCCTCTTCTGACCTGTCTCTCGTACAGCTCTTTGATCTTTATCTGAACTTTTCCGAGGGCTATTGCGCTCTGGGCAGCAGGCTTGTTCACTTCGATCGTTCCTAAAGCTGCCAAGCTTTCTCCGAAATCCTGAAGCGTCGCTCCCAGGTCTTTTACAACCCCCAAAGTTGTCAGAAAAGTTTACAGGTCGTATGGCGAGTTTCACACCTCTTCGCTGCTTGATGAGAACCTCGACAGCCTTGAGCAAGAATCGCAGCTGATTTTCAACCGCATCTAATTGGTTTCGCCGGCTAACGAAGAACTTTTACCGCAAAAAAAGAAGGAAAAGGATTTGAGGAGAGCACGATAAACCGAAGACTGATTAA
Source organism: Zopfochytrium polystomum (assembly GCA_025765615.1). Taxonomy (NCBI): domain Eukaryota; kingdom Fungi; phylum Chytridiomycota; class Chytridiomycetes; order Chytridiales; family Chytridiaceae; genus Zopfochytrium; species Zopfochytrium polystomum. The sequence goes on from JAIVFJ010000077.1 coordinate 242,289, forward strand.
GGCATCTCACCTCTTCGTCGTTCTCAATTTTAGTCGCGGTTGGAACCACGGGAGAGCTTGTGAGCGAAGTTGTGAACACGGACATGAAACCAGTCTTGTTTTCTTCCCGCCGCTTCTGGTTAACCTACGTCGACAAATTAAAACAAAAAGGCCGGTTGAGCAGACATCTTACATCGACCGCGAAAGTTTCGGACTCCAGAAACATGCGCAAATCCGCATCCGATTGGAGAAGTGGGTGGATTGTTATCCTTTTAAGACAGCGTTCCAGGCCCAGTCGGCGAGTCTCCACGAATTCGTTTTGGAACCGGCCTACGGGGTATTGTTCGACTTACTAACACTGAAAGAAAAGATAAGTATTACATACCCAAGGCATTCTTTTCGGGTATCGGAGGAATTATGACGCCTGGGTATCTTTCTTGGAGCTGGTTGTAAAGCCAGAGGAAGTCACGGTATCGTCGTGTCACACCGAACTCTGGGTTTCGGTATTCAGGACAGTTCGTCTGACATGTTCAGTGGGTGGACAGCGTTAGCCCAGAGAACAATAGATAATGAGCCGTCACACCTTTGTCTTCACTTTATACGTGACATGGGCGTTTATAAGGTCTGCCCCGACCTTTTGGGGTTCTGTTACCCTTACGTCAAACTTGTAGGCGGCTTCGATAGGCTATATATGTTCGTTACGTCAGCCGATGAATTGGAAAACACCACTTGCAAACCTCAGTAGATGGAAGCTCCTTATCAGAGCTGTTATTCGCGGCAACGCTTCCAGGAGCAGGACCGGACTCCTCCTCCGAATCCTCCTCGTCGTCCTGGCTCAGCGCCATCAAGGGATCAATAAATTTCGCCCCGTTCTTTGGTGTCTTGGTGAGTTTGGGCTTCGGGCTGCTGCTAGCTACAGGCTCAGGATGAGAATTCGCCCGCGCTGCCCCAAAGAATGGGTCATCCAGGTCGTGAGAGGCTGGGGAAGGCGGAGCAAGAACTGAATCACGATTCACGACTGGCGAGGAATCGGCGGCCAAAGGATCGGTACGCGTCGCATTTTGAATGACTTGATCGGCTAGGGAACCACCAGCTGGCACAGCCGCTGGGGCGGTAGCCTCCTGCAAAGGATTGGACGGAACAGGATGCGGAAGCGCAGCAGGTGCGGGTTTTGGCGAGTACTTCTTTGGAGCTGGAGGTGGAATTGGAGCTGGAAGATCCCCAAGAAGCGGATTGGGGATAATATCTTCCGCTGCAGCTACTTTTTGCTGTTGGGCTGCGTGATAAGCTCTAAGCAGAGTCGCGTTGAGGCTGTGATCCGCGGCAGCTGAATTGGTCGGCGCCCTGCGAGGCGGCACCGATTGAGCGGGAATGGGAGGCGCGCCGAAAGGCGATCCATACGCTGGGTCAGCAAAGCCACCCCTTATGTCCTCATCATAAATGCCTGGTCCCAAAGGGTCCAGCGCGGGTAACCGGTCATACGGAGAAGCTGCCTCCGTATGGTGGAGTGGGGGAATCGTGAAGTCGGATTTTTGAGTGGGGATAGGCGGAGGCAGGAATTCGGGTTGCCCGCTGAATCCAAATCCATCATCCTCAAGCGATGCAGACACGGCACCGCCAAAGCCGGAACTGAAAGAGGAGGGATCAAATGAGGAGTAGCCTTTCGACGATGCAGGCTCGTGAGATGGGATCTGAGGCTGGCTCAGGGTGTGCGAAGAAATTGCCGTTGGCAGAGGGTCCGTCGCGACTTGCTGCGAAGGCTGAATCGATGCGAGCGATGACGAGGACGCCGATGAAGATGGGGCATCGCCCCAGACGGAGGCACCTCCTCCAAAGACGTCGTCATCATCGGGTGCGAACGACATAACGACGACTGGCGGGTGAGGTGTGAACCGCTGCAATGTCCACTTGTAGTGGTACTGTTGAAAGAAAAAACGGAAAAAAAACTCGAAAAAAGGAAAGATTTCAAGACGCACCGATGGCGAAGCTTCAAACAGATGGTAAGCGCGTTGGTGCCAACGAATGACCGGACTTGCTGGAACGACGCCTCTATGAGCAGCGTTTCATTGCCTACGGCGCGTGACATCTTGCGGCGTTGGCGGAATCCGTGAAGTTGAGAGGACCGCAGAGGTGGAGAAGCGACGATCGCGTTGTCAAACAGACTGGATCCTTTGATTTTGTTATTCATCAACAATTCCCTTTGGATGCAGGTCTCGTGTCGCTCGAACAGCCATTAATACGGGTTAGTCTACGAGGATATTGATCCCTCATTTGTCGGTTCTAATTCCCTCTTTATTAGGTGCCTTTGGAACAATTCAAAAAAGCTTTCAAATCCTCGCAAAAAGCTTTTGAAAAAGACCTGTCGGCCGTCGTCTCCAGTGCAGAGTCGCTAGTAGCGAAGGCAAATGGGTCCCCAGAAGAATCGATCAAAATAATGGATGCCATGATCGTCCGACTGCAATCGTTGAAAAGGAAGGTACGATCGCCCAATTTTTCCTGTAGATTTGTCCCAAACTCCTGATCCAATTTGCAAAGCTCGACGAGACGAAAGCGGAGGAGGCAACTTTTGCCAACAGAAGTCGACTTCGACTGGAGCATTTAAATGAGTTGGCTGCCATGACGTCCGCTGATAGTGTCAGCTTCGTTCGATGGAGCAAAATTAGGACCGACCGGATCTTGGTGGATTATGCCCTTCGGCAAGGGTTCTCTGAAACAGCAATCCACGCTGCGAAAGACGCGAATGTAGAAGTACGTTTTGCCGTGTTCTCACTAAGGAACCGCATCTCATCCTCTACGTCAGCAACTGGTCGATATCGAGCTATTCTCCCAAGCGCGTCGTGTTGAGGAAGGTCTTCGAAAGCACAGCTGTGCGGAGTGTCTCCTATGGTGCAAAGAAAACAGCTCTACTTTAAAGAAAATGAAGGTAGCGTCGTATCTTCCCTTCATTGTACGTGCATGCCAATCACATAACACTGTTGCTGCAGAGCGATCTAGAGTTTAATCTGCGAATTCAAGAGTACATTGAGCTTATTCGCGCAAGAAAGCTTCCAGAGGCAATTGCATACTTGCGGAAATGGCTCACTCCAGCAGCAGAGCAGCATATGAAAGAAATCCAAACTGCGTCCGCTCTCTTGGCCTTCGACCCAACGACAAATTGTGACCGCTATCGCGTAAGCAATCTGCACTGCTGTTTGAGATGCATTGACCTTTCTGAGACGAAACTCCCCCTTGTTCTAAAAGAATTACTTTGACGATAGTCGGTGGGATCTTCTGATCCAGCAGTTCCGCGCCGAGAATTGCTCACTCAACAATCTCACTTCTCAACCTATCCTGAAAACAACGCTACAAGCCGGTTTGGCTGCCTTGAAGACTCCTATGTGCTATCAACCGAAAAACCAGAACATCAACTGCCCAGTTTGCCACAAGGAAGTGTTTGGACAACTCGCAGAGAAATTGCCTAATTCGCATCACTTGAATTCGTGCCTTGTTTGTCGTATCTCTGGGGTTATAATGAACGAGGATAATCCACCCATGGTTCTGCCGAATGGTTACGTGTATTCGCAAAGGGTAGGTGAATTTGCTTGCCATGTTCGATCGCTTGACTCTGACCCTCGAAAAAGGCATTGGAGGAGATGGCTGAACGGAATGGAGGCATTGTGCAGTGCCCCAGAACACAATCACAGTTCCACATTTCTCAGGCGCGAAAAGCATTTGTGTCGTGATTCCCTTTTAATGCTTGTTGAAATTTGGAAATTCCGGATGATTGCGGTTTCGGAATAAAGTGGAAGCACTGCACCATTCAAGTGCGAATTGAAGAAAAGTAAGGGTGGCTCGCTGTAGCTCCTCCAGGCATGCCAAAAAAAGGTGATAATTGAAGAAAGCCCGAAGATAAAAAAGGGAAGAAGCAAACGCAGCTCATGCGGTAGGCTCCGCCACACTCTTCAACCACGATTTCAAGTCCTCAATTTGAGCCTCGACTGTGGAGCGGCTCGTTCCACCGATAGCGTTCCTGGTATCGACGCTCTTTACGTAGTTGAACACGTCCAGCACATCGTCTCCAAATGACGGGTGAAGGGCCTTGAAGTCAGCAACCGTCAAGTGGCTCAGAGGCACTTTCTTTTGCTCGGCCGTCAAGACAGCCTTGCCAGCAATGTGATGGGTTTCGCGGAAGGGGACACCTTTGCGCACCAGATACTCCGCGAGGTCAGTCGCAAGCATGTCAGGGCTGAGCGCGGCCAGCATTTTTGGGGTGCGAATAGTGAGTGTGGTGAGGACTCCGGTCAGAATTTGGAGGCATCCGCTGACGGTGTCGACAGCATCGAAGAGGGGCTCCTTGTCCTCCTGCATGTCCTTGTTGTATGTGCTTGGAAGACCTTTGACGGTCATCATGAATCCTGCCAGCTGTTTTGGTAATCCAAGAGTGTGATGAAGTTCAACTTTCAGCTGGCAATGACGCAAAGACTTACGGAGCCAAAAACGCGACCGGCTTTGCCACGAATGAGTTCAAGAGAATCCGGATTTTTCTTTTGCGGCATCAAACTGCTTCCGGTGCTGGAAGTGAAAACTGTAAGCGACCATGCACAACCGAAACGCAGAGAAAGCTGAGGAGGCTGACCTGTATGCGTCCGCCAAAGACGTGAAACCAAACTCGCCAGAACTGTAAATAATGAGATCTTCTGAAATCCTGCTCATGTGGAGCATCGTCGTAGCAGCCCATGAGAGGAATTCAATAATAAAGTCACGGTCGGAGACGGCGTGTAAGCTGTTCTTCAAAATGCCGTCAAAACCAAGGTCGCGCGCGATGAATTCGCGGTCGACGCCGAAGGGATTGCCCGCAAGAGCACCACTACCCAGCGGAGAGCGATTTACGCGAGAGTACAGCTGCGCAAGTCGTTCAGCATCTGCCTGCCAGCTCCAAGCGTAACTGAGGAGGAAGTGGCTCCACCGAATCGGTTGCGCGCGCTTTTATGGTAAACAGTGTTGAATAAGTTCACCTTCACATAGACGCGCTCACAAATCACTGTCGCCCCGCCATGCGAGACGCACCTGCAAGTGAGTGTATCCCGGCATGATAACATCAATCTCCAGCTCGGCACGCTTCACAACAGTTCCGATGAGTTCGTTCAGATGCCCTTGGAGCTTCTTGACCTCGTCACGAAGCCACAGCCGAATGTCCGTGGCGACTTGATCGTTCCTGGATCGGCCCGTGTGCAGCTTGCCGGACACGGCGGTTCCGATGATTTCGCCAAGGCGGCGTTCGTTGGCAGAGTGGATGTCCTCGTCGCGGTCCGGAACCGTTACGAACGTGCCGTTGGCCCACTCGGCGGCGACAGCGTCAAGACCTTCGATTAGTTTCTTTGCCTCCTCGTCAGTGATGACACCAGACTTTGCGAGCGCGCGCGCGTAGGTCTGCGATCCCGCAATGTCTGCGGCCCACATGCGCTTGTCAAAGCGGAAGGATGCATTGAACTCTTGCATCAGGGGGTCATTCTTGCCGGTGAAACGTCCTTTGGAAATTGTTGGGTCACCAAAACGAAGCTCAGCGGTGGTGGAGGGGGCAGTTGAAGGGGCTGTTGAAGATAGCTGGAGGCCTACCTCCCCACATTGCTGTCCAAGAAGTCGCCGGTAACGGGATGTGGGTGGTAACTGTGAGGGGTTTTTTTTTTCCAGAGCTGTCCCTTTCCTTAAAAAAAAAAAGGAAAAGGATTTGGATCTAATCTTTTTCATCGCCAGACCGACCCGGACTATTCACGAAAAACTACGTCGCACTGGGAAAAATGCAAGCTCGGCGCTTACTGCTATGATTCCTGTGAATTCGCGCCCAACGCACACGTTGGGCGGGTTGGCACACCTTCGCTTTCTGCCCTGCAAATGACTGCCCTAGTGGAGTCGGTCAATATCTCATTTGATTTTGCTTCAGGTCACTTCGCTGATGCGAGTGAGAAACAGGTCTCTCTCTCTCCGGTTTCCCACACGGACAAGACTTTTGCGCGCCGCATGAATTACCCTTGCCTCGCACTACATAATAAAACGGAAACGTAAACTTGGAAAGGATGCCCTTCGCTCCTTCATCACACGCAGAAGGAGCGAGCAAAATGAAGGAAACCAAAAGAAAACCAAACAAAGCCAAAACCGCCAAACGACGAAAAGCCAAAAAAGAAAGAAAGAAAGCAAGTCCTTCTTGACAATGTCGTTCCTCCTTCGCTCAGCAACCGTCGCCGCCCCCGCCATCAGGGCACGCACAGCAGCAGCCGTCGCAACCTGCGGCATCCGCTCTGCCGGCATCCTCGCCTCTCCTGCATCCTCCTCATCGCTGACTTCATCCCCGTGCTTCCACCCGCGTGCTTCCGCGCCACTTCGCGCCTTCTCTGCGTCGACCGCGTCGCGCAGCCACTCTGCGGGTGAGTCTCTTTGGATGTTGGCTCCTTCTGTTCGGCTGGCTTCGAATTGTTTGCTGACTTAAGGTGCCCTCTCATAGGAGACCGCGACTTGGAGCAGAAGCTTCGCGAGGAGCTCAAGTTTGAGACCGAGGAGGCACCGGAAGAACCGAAGGAAGTCAAGAGTTATTTGTCGAAGGGTGTGTTCAAGGTATGGGTGCATGGGTGCCCTTTCTTCTTGGACTTGATCTCTACTCGCACACGAGCTTATCTTCTCGCCATGCAATGCAGGTGGAATCAAAGCCAGGGGAGAAGGAGACGACCCTTACCCGAACTTTTGGAAACGAGAAGTACGAATACTTACGCGACAGCTCCAAACCATTAACCTCTGTACGTGCTTTCGTTCCAATATTCAGGATTTCCGTCATCTTCAGCACAGACTCTCTGAACGAAGAGCCGAACTTTGACGAAGATGAGAGCGAGGAGGTAGAGTCATAACCTGGGGATTGCTTTGGGCACCTCCTAATAACTTCACTCCTCTTACAGCCGAAAACAGTTCCAATCAACCTTACCGTTGTTTGCGAGAAGAAGGCGGGCGGCGTCGATGCCGGTGCGCTTGAGCTCTCAGTGACATTGGAGGACGGGTCGTTCTTCATCGACTCAGTTAATTTCTTCCCGACCTCGTCGCTTGCGTCTGACACAAGCGCCGAGGGCGACTGGCAGCGTCGTGGGCGCTACGGAGGTCCCGTCTTTGGCGACCTGGACGAGCAGCTGCAGGATCTCTTCCACCAGTTCCTTTCAGAACGTGGTTTCGACGAAGAGCTCGCTGCCTTCTTGCCCAGTTTTATCGAGGTCAAGGAGCAGGCTGAATACAGCGCTTGGCTCAAGTCAGTTGGCGAATGGGTTTCGAAGTGAGGGTTTGCTCAACTGGGGAGGAGAGAGGTGGGCGGATCTATTTTGGGTCCAGTGCAAAAAAAAAAACAACAAAAAGAACATGGAAGATTCTACCCGTACTCAAAAGCACGCTCTTAATTCCTTTTTTCCTTTTCCTTCGAAATCTCCTTTGTGATATTAGTTTTCCAGACTTGGTAAGAGGAATGCATCAAGATTCGGGGATGGATGGTTTTGTTCAGCTCATCAGAAGGTTCAGGAACCAAGAGGCCAGGTAGATTCTGGGGGACCTCGGCTTGGAGTGAGACCAGACGCGGGTGCCGCTGGCAGCGTCCATGCAGTGCACGTTGCCGTCGCCCGCGACAAACAGCCGGTCGGTGGCCGCGTCCGCGAGTATAAACGCGTCACCGGGATCCTCTGACAACCGGAACACGTGCGTCCAGATCACCGCACCGGTCTCGACGTGCAGGCACCACAGCGTGTTGCTCGAGTAGATGTAGACGCGGTAGCCGGGTGCAGGCTGCGACGGCGACGGTGACGGCGGCGGCGGCGGCGGCGGCGGCGGCACAACCGTGTACCGGGGAAGGTCCTCTTCTCCAGACTCGGGAGGAGCAAGGGCCTCAGCGGTCGCCGGAAGGGGCGGGGCGCCCGTCCCGAAGAGCACGCTGGGAAGATGGCGGTTTTTAAAGTTGATGCGGTATTTGCTCTTGCTCCTCGCCACCATGCGCTCCACCCCGGTCTACGTTCCCCGTAACTACGACCCTTCGTCCGAAGGCCCTGGGCGGCATCGGCTGCTTCTTCAGCGTCGTCGGCGTCCTCTAGCTAGGAAAAAAAGAGCCCGTCCAATGCGCCCGTTTCTCCGCTCTTCGCCAGCATTCGGGAGCAGATCGTCCAGCTGGGTCCGTCGGCTGGCCACGTGATTCCGGGAAGTGCCGTCCTGTCGTTCAAAGACTTGGTGAAAGGCTACTGCACCCCAACCGGAATCACTCCTCTCCCTTCGAAAGGCTCCTGCTCGCGTGGAACTGCGAGATCGTGTTCGTTTTTGACGAGCGTACCGTGTGGATGCGAATTTCAGGGACCACTGTTGACCAGAGCAGGCTCCCCGAACGGGCGTCCAGCGCAAACAGCTCGCCGAGCCCGCCTACGTACAGGACACCGTCCTCGATCAGAAGGAATGGATGCGGGCCGAGGCCATCGTCAACAAAGGACCACAGAATGGCGCCGTCCGAGAGCCGTCTTGCTTGCACAAAGCCTTGTGCGAGGAACATCATGTCGCGCAGGGCCGTCCGGGAAGCGTCGTCGTCCTCGGCGAACCAATGGCAGGCGTCTGTGCCATCGGGCAGGGTGGCGAGGGCGATCACAATTGAGGGGCGGGGCAGTTGACGCCGACGAGGTTGAGTGCGACGAAGACATTTTGTGTCTTCTTCGGCGGAAAGACACGTCTGCGAGGTCGTCCAGCGACAGCTTGCTTGGAGCAGAATCATCGGCTTCAAAGGAAGGAGCGGTCGCCGTTCATTACATTGAAGTCACGGATCGCGGGGCGACCGTTGGCGGCAAGGCGCTGGCCTCCGCTGCCCCATATCAGTGTGCTTCACTCCAGCATGATTATGAAGCTTGAAAGGGATTTGCACACATAGCGCCATGGAAGCTCTGGACAAATTCAAATCAGAGTGATGCAGCAATGATGTTATGTATCTCATGCCTCCTCAAAGTCTAAATCTAATCTCTCAGAGCTACAAGACTTTCATTAAAGGCCGATTCCTGAGGTCTCCTGCCGTGTAAAGGGAGGAGCTCCAGGAGCTCCACGGAAGCATCATCCCAAATCCTGATCACATCTTCCTGCTCTCTCTCTGTCCTTGAGCACAATCAAATAAAGTGCATTTGTTACCTGAGGATTCCACCCTAACAGCAACCGACACTGGCTTGCATGCACATTTTCATTGCATTCCAATTGCTCTGACAAGGAGAGCTTGGATAAAACGTGCCACGATCCCATGGCCCCCGGAAAGTTGCTCACAGAGATTCCCCCACCACCAAGCGATGGAGTCCAAACCGGCCACGCCAATCTTCCCCCAAAGGCGATTATCGTGGACTCGGAGGAAGATATCGCTTCGTTCTTCGCAAAGGTTACATCGCGCGATTTCGCTTCTCACTTGTCTGAATGCAGTCACATCCTCGCATTATCCAGGCGGAAGGGAAACTAAAAGACGCCTATTTGAGACATCCGGACACGATCCCAGGACTTGACCTCGCTCCAGGCGATAATGGGAAAGTACGCTTCTCCACCAACGCGCGATTGTCAAGAATGCCGTATGGTTACGTTCTGGTAAGACGAACAGCAGAGTGCAAGTCGAATATGTTAGTTCAACCCGCCGTCACAAACTGTGTTAGATAAAAATTCCACGAGAAACGAGCATGAAACAAAAGACTTCTGATAGATACATCCTAGGACATCCCAGGCAGGTTTACCCCGCTTAAACTCGATTATCTCACCAATAGTACTTGTTTGTGGCAGCGGGGCTAAATTTCGTAGCCTTGTCGAATTCTCACACCACCTGGAATGGCTCATATCACAACCTCGACCATACCAAAATTGCTTTTGCCCTCTTTGCAAAAAGATTCCGCCTTCATCAAAGGCAGTTCTCCGCCGTATAGACGGGACTCTCGATCCGTTAGGAGAACCTCAAAAGACTCCAACCATTTTTGGGTCGGGGGCTGATTCTGGCGATCATAGAGCTGCAAATCTCAACGGTGGAGGCCAAACCGCCATCAGCATAAGTCTTGATACCGCGGGCGATGCAAGCGATACCGTTGCAACATCGAACAGGCAAAGGAGGAACGTTGTTGATTCGAAGAGGCCCCATCCTGCTATTTTTTCTTCCGATGAAGAAACGTTAAGTCACGATGCCCTTTCCGAAGCTCCTGAAGACGTTACTCCGAACTCTCCGGAAGGCACTGCACGGTTTTTCGTTGATATTCCTTCAATTTCAGGAGATATTGCTGAGATTTTGGAGGGATATACAGGCAAGGAAAATTCCTTTACGGGCTCAAGCAAACGTAAGATGGGACCAAAGTCTGTTGTGCAACCGAAAAAGAAGCTGAAAAATGCCGCCTTCGATCTGCCGTACGTCACGAGTCAATCGGTCAGTGTCTCGGAGGAAAGCGATGACTCGGTACAGGTTGCTCGACCGAATCGCGCCAGAGATACGAAGAAGCCACCTGGTCCCAAGTCAGATTTGAGCTTTCGGCAAACTAGCACAAGGGGTGCTCGCACTGGAAAAGAGCGCTCCAAACGATATCATGATGGTGCCTCGATTGTTCCAAACCCTAAGCAGCACACCTATACTCCCCCACCTGGCTGGATTCACCCAACACACCTCCGCGAAGAAATGACCAGAGCTCAACCGTCATCATCGAAAGATGGCAATCAGTCTTCTCATCGAGCGCGAGTCTCCCAAAACAGAAAACAAATCCCTTCTGTGCAGAACAAATCCCATAGTCTACCCAGTGCTTCTTTAAATCGAGCTGAAGGGGTGCATCGGACACATCCTCAAAGCCGAGATTCTTCAAGGTTACCGTCACAATATGAGCCCGATAGAGGACATGCTTTTTCTGGAAAGTCAGGAAGCGCAGCCAGCCTAATTAATTATGAATCAACCGCCCCAACCCAACTTCCGACACCACTGCATAGAGTTGGAGAAATAGTTTGGATAATGGTTGATGTTCGGGATCCATGCGATTTGCCAAAGGAAGTCATCTGCGAAAGGCGTTCTACCGCGACTAAAGCTGACGTACGCCACTCACCTCTTTCACCCGATGAAATCACGGCTGATATTGTCGATTTTATGGAGAACTTGGAAAATGACGTCGCCAGCAAGCCAGAATGTCCAGCAGCGGAACTTCCGACCCGTGGACGACATTCGAGTGTGACGGCCCAGCGAATTCTTTTAGACCTTCAGATTTCTCAGCAGAGCGGATGGGTACCATGGCCTTCTGTGGTGACAGATGTTTTCAGGGGCTTGCCTTTTCGCCGGCGTATTGTTACAAGCGGTCACGTTTCGATATACGCTTGTTCTGCTAGTGGAGAGATCAAATTGTGTGCGCTAGATGAAGATGTGGATGAATTGGTCGCTGGCGCGCAGAATGCGGGCAAACGGGCAAGAATCTATCCTGTGGCCTACGCTTGCAAGCTTCTTGGGATCTCGGACTCTGTGAATGCGTCAATTACTATGCCAGAGTTCCACGTTCATCCGTTTACAAGCTATGCCTTTCCTGATAGTTTGTGTCCGCTAATTGAAGACATGCGATATCAACTCCTTCAGACGTCAAACAGCAGCGGAAAAACTAAATCTGACAACTCTTCTCTTTGGAAAGACCCTGCATTTGTTTCATATGCCCGTTCGTTAGCGGCTGCACGCCGCTATTCTGCGTCTACCATTCGAGTCGGTGGGAGCCACAACATCGTTGAAGCAGAAACAGCGGAGAGCCGTACGTTCTCATACTGGAGCCACAAAACCCTGCATTGGGGCGCCGAAATCATTCACATTGGAGACATCGTCCGAATACGCAGGTCTGCGGGAGCCCCACTAATACGCAGCAGTCCACCCCACCCCATTACCTTTGACGATATCTTTGGTTTGCTTCCTGAAGACGAGGAGCTCCTGGAAGTTGCAGCAATTGAATGGGACCCGAAGCAGGCGACTGGCCCTCACACAGAGCCTCGGCTCTTCATTATTGGTCGCCCTTGCACCGCCGTTGATGTTGAGTTCTATCCGGACCGTTGGAACCCTCTCTGGACAAAGATCTTGCGCGCCGCAACAGGTCAAGCGATTCTGTTTGGTGCAAAGTACACTCCGCTGGTTTCGAGAGTTGAAAACGGCAGCGACCTCGATCCCCAATGCGAAGAGCTTCTCGTCGACGCCGAAGACGGGAGCAGTCAACCAACTCTCTTTGAGCGCATCCCAGCACAGCGGTTGCTCGGCAAGTTTTACGGGATGCAGTGGGCGCGATCGATGATGCAACGCGCGTTCCTGCCCCCGTTGCCAGGCATTCTCTTTTCGAACCTGGAGCTGGATGAACCGGATCGCCCCAGCGCTGAAAGTGGGAGCCAATCGCGTGGCGGAGGCAAAAAAGGCAAGGACAGGGAGCATGAAGGGTTCGACTTCGAAACCGGTGGCGGCGGTAGCGGCAGCGGCGGCGTGGGCGAAGGTGTAAGTGGCTCCGGTGCCATGGAGGACGGCTGGGCATCGGCCAGGACCATTCTGACAGGAAGGCTGGACCGGTCAGACGTGCTATCTCCGGAGGAGGACTTGGAAAGGTTCTGGCCGCTCAACTGGCTCGAACTTTGAGGTGTCAAGCGCGCTTCAGCCTTTCAGAGGCACCTCCCTTCGCCCCCCAACTCCCCCACCCTCTGCGCCATTTTTTTCCCTTTTCCTGGCCTTTTCTCGCATTATTCGCCTTTGCAATGGCAGAGAAAATGATTATACAATAGCGTGTAAAATGAAAATGCGTTGGTCTTGTTACAACTTTGCTCCTCCCTTATTACCGTAATCAAATCAAGTACTCGTCATCGTCGTCCTCATCCCATTCCATTTGATTCAGAAGCAGAGCTGTATCAAATGTGATGGCCCCAGAAACATCATCGCTGGAAGCACTCTCCAAGCTGGAACCAGAGGTGGAGAGCGCCTTACGCATGGAAGCAGTCGTCGCGGGAGTCTTCGTTTGCGCATCGTTACCAGGTGTCCCTCCGCGCCCCCCTGTAAACTGGGATTTGGCTGGAGACGACCGACCCGTTAACGAGCCTGGACCCCCCACCGACCCAGTCGCTGCCGAGGCGGTCGACTTTGCCCGCCTGGTCGCAGCGTCTCTCTCCTCCTTCTTGCTTGGCACTGCGTCGTATGGTGTTGTTGAGACTGCACGCACCTTTTCGCCTCGGGAACTTGGTTTACTCATCGTCGGAGCAGTCTCAGCCGCCGCCGCCTGCGCCGTGGGCGGCTTTGTCGCCGAAGTTCCTGACGCAGGAGTTGCAGTCGCCGAAGGCGACTTGAGAGATGACCCCGTTTGCGGAGGAGGCGGCCCGCGGGAGGAAGTGGCTCCCGCGGCTGTGGACGGCTTAACGGGAGACAACGGGCCGGACGGCGGCAGCGACCGACTGGCGCCGGCGCTCCGGAGCCCGCCCGCCACGTCAGCCTGCCCCGATTCGACTTTCGGCGATGCGGATGCTGTAGCAGATGCTGCAGTCGCGGCGGCGGCGGCAGCGTCCGCGTCGGCGTCCGACGCCTCCTTGGCCAGTTTTGCCTCAAGCTTGGCCTTTCCCGCGAGGGCCCGCCTCACGCGTTCCGCCATCCCGTCGGCGACCATCCGTCTCCTCCTCGCCCGCTCCCTCTTCTGTGCCTCGGACACCTGCTCCACGCGCATCTTGACGAGATCGTTGCGGACTTTGCTGGCAAGCCCAAGCTCGCGGTTCTCCTTCTCCAACGCGTCTTTGCGCGCTAGCAGCCGCTGAGTGGTCATAATGCATTCGCGTAGTTCACGTTCGAGTCGCCGGTTTTCTTGGTCCAGGGCGACTGTGTGGTCAGCGAGATATAGAGCGGCTTTTTCCTGCGCAGCTGATTCCATTTCTGATATTTTGGCGTCCGCCTCGCGCTGCAGTTTGATGCGGGTTTCAAGAAGAGTTCGCTCCAGATCAGTCACGTGCTGCATGTGGATGGCGTCCGCCTCCTCCAGTTCACTCCGAATTTTGGACATTTCAGCCTCGTGTTTACCTCGTTTCGCCTGATGGACAGGTCAAAGTTGAATGAACAATACTACGCATTGACTTACAATAACGTCGGACATATTCATCATCTCCTGCTGTTTCGCCTCAAGCTTAATTTCCAGATCCTGAATTATGGCCTTCATGCCTTGGGGCACCGGAAAATTTTAACATCACCAATTTCATGATCTCGGTCGAGTTACGCACGCTCCATTTTCTGGAAATTTTCGGCCTCCTTGTTTTTCTTCTTCTGTGCAAACAGCTCCATGTCCTTCTTTCGGGCCTCGGTGAGATCATTGATAGTCAGCTTCTTCTGATCTTCATTGAATTTGAGGTACTCGATATATTCTGTCTGGCTGGAGTCTGTCAGACCATCCGCTAAAAACTTTGAAGCTCGTTACCGAATCTTTCTGAGTTGTGGCGATTTCGTTCCTATACCATTCGTTTTCAACTTTGCTTTTGTGAACTGTACGTAAGGAGCAGTCTTAGAGTCGAGGACGAAACTCACTAGTAGGCGCACTTCCGTTTGTATTCTGCTAGCTCCTTGTCGAGCGCTTCGAGTCTAAAAAGGAAAAAATGGTATTCAAGCATTTGTTAACTGCGGTGGAAATAAATAGCAAGTTTTACCTTCTGGTCAACTGAGCTTCATCCAAGTCTTCAATTTTTACCTCTGGAGGAGCTTGCCCAACTACGCCAGCCACCCCACCGGTCCCAACGCCGCCCGCAGCGACGATTGCAGCCGGCGCCGGCGCTGGCGGCGCGGCCGCAGCCTTTGGCGCCGTCCCCAACAGCTGTTTCACGACGGGGTGGCCACCAAGGCCGCTCCCAATCTTTTTACCATGCGCCGGCGTCTTCCTCTTCCCTGCGCGCGACCGACTGCCGCCGTCGTCGATTCCGTTCGCCGCATCCCCGCCAAACGCCGCAATATCGGGATCCTGCAAGATCTCTGGAGGCAGCTGCACCAGCGCCATCGGCAACGCCGGCGTGCCCGCCGTTCCTGGCTTGGCGGTGGCGGAGCGGGTGGTGGTGGAACCGGGAGGCCTGAGTGAGGGTTTTCTGGCGGCGTGGGCGGCAGCGGTGGAGGGCGAGAGGGCGGCTAGGGCGGTGGGACCGCCGGTGGAGACGTTGATGGAGGTTGGCGAGAGAACGGAGGCGGAGATTCCTGCGAGTGGGTCGGCTAGGAGGTCTTCCTGCGATGTTCGTGCGTCTGGCAGGGGTCGGCCTCTTGTGTCGATTTTGAAGAGGCTCTGCTTTCTGTGGGCGGCCGGGGCGGCGGGGGCGGGAGAAGGTCCGGATGCCGGCGGTCCGTGCGCTGAAGAAGGAGACGGTGCCATCTCGTTTGCCCGCGAGATTGAGATGACGTGGCGGTGGGCAGTGGTACGACAATTTTCTTTTTTCCTTCCTAGGTGGGTACCGTTGCAACTGGCGGTCATGGCGCCGAGCACAATAGCTCGGTTTTAGCAACACGAAAGCTAAAACCTAATTGACGAAAGTATGATAGGGAATTGGTAACGGCTTTTAACATCTCCCTTTATTTCGCGCAAACAGCCGCGCACAATCAAACAATGCTTGATGGAAATAGAATAAAGAGATTTCGGTTGGTTGGAACGCAATACGATAGTCAACAAAAAAATTGCAAGCAGGAGGGGAAAACACTCAGTGACGCGCGTACTCCGGAACGGTAGCAGGGTCAAAACCAGGCATAGGGAAGCTGCGTGCGAAAACTTCGACATCGTGCTTCAGGGACTTCACCTCTTCGCTCTTTTCCAAGGCGACAACAAAGTCCTTCAGAAGCTTGCCCGAGCCGGACTGAAGCTTCAGTGCCAGCTGGGCTGCTCGGTGAAGGAACTCGGCAACCTGCTCGAAATCGGCTTCCCGGAAGCTGCGCGACGTCAGGGCTGGGGCGCCGATGCGCACGCCACCAGGAACAAGGGCGGACGAGTCTCCATGAACAGAGTTCTTGTTTAGTGTAATGTTGACGACATCGCAGATTTTCTCCATCTTGCTGCCAGTGAGACCGAGCGGGCGAAGGTCCCAGAGCACAAGGTGGTTGTCCGTACCGTCCGTAACAAGCTTGTACCCGTGCTTAATCAGCCTTTCACCAAGGGCTTTCGCGTTCTTGCGGACCTGAGCGGCGTACTCCTTGAATTCAGGAGACGCGGCCTGCTTCAACGCGACTGCGATGGCTGCAATCGTGTTGTTGTGGGGACCACCCTGGTTGGAAGGGAACACGGAAAAGTTGACCTTCTCCTCGAGGTCAGAGTTCTTCTCTCCCTTGGGAGCCCGTCGGAAGAAAATGAGACCGGCGCGAGGGCCACGGAGCGTTTTGTGGGTGGTGGTGGTCACGATATCGCAGTAGGCGAACGGGTTAGACGCCTCCTTCCCAGCAACAAGGCCACTGAAGTGGGCCATGTCGCACATAAGGTATGCACCATGCTTGTCGGCAATCTTCGCGAGGGAGAGGGGAGGTTGTTAGACATCACAAGCTTCATCGCAAAGAGGGCGCTGCGTTCTGCACGGTTGCTTTTGCCTCAGATACCGTTGTAGTCTATAATTTTGTGAAATCAACATGGTGTAGTTGCTGAAAGGTACGCTGTCATCACCGACAACCAGCAAACCGTGCAGAGCGCAGCGCGTTTTTCCGATCGGATGCACAAAGCTCACCTTGCGGTAACGGGCGTAGTCCCACTCCCGCGGGTACGCACTGGCGCCGCAAATGATCAGCTTGGGCTTGACAGTGTCCGCGTGAGCCTCCAGGCGGTCGTAGTCCAAGAAACCGGTTTTCTGCAATGGAAGTTCTTTAAGAAAAGGTTTCGGCGAGTGGAGAGGGAGACGACCTACCATGTCAACCTGGTAAGGGAACGACTCGAAGTAAATCGCTGAGGACGAAATCTTCTTCTTGGCAGACTGGTGGCCGTGAGTCAGGCTGTTGCGAAACATACGCATTAGCTACGAAGCAGACAGCGATGCAAAGAGCAACGGCACGTACTGGCCACCCGACGCGAGCTCCAGGCCCATGATGCGGTCGTGCGGGGCGAGAATGGCGGTCAAAACGGAGAAGTTGGCAGTGGAGCCAGAGTACGGCTGGACGTTGACACCCCACTCTGCCGGGTTCAGGTCGAATGCGGCAAGGGCACGAGTGCGGCACAGCTCTTCGATCTGGTCAATGAATTCGTTGCCGCCGTAGTACCGGTGGCCAGGGAGACCTATTTTAAAGAGCAAATTAACCATTTAGTGTGAGAAACATCAAAATGTCGCAAGGTCTGCACGCACCCTCAGAGTATTTGTTTGTAAGCGATGAGCCGTTCGCCTCCATGACGGCCTGCGAAGTGAAGTTCTGACAAAGTTGGTCGTTTCAAGTTAGAAGAAGCCTTAAAGGAGCAAGGCGTTCCAAAGGAAACAACTGAGCAGTCACAAGAACACACCTCCGAGGCGATCAGCTCCAGGCAAGAGTACTGTCGCCATTTCTCCTTCTCGATCAACGCGAGGATTTCTGGGTCGTCCTCGCTGAGGGGAACGTTGAGGCACTTGTTCTAAAAGACGAGGGACAGATGCGGAAAAACAAGTGCTCCAGGTCAGCACTACAGATTGGCGAGAACGACAAGCGGGGGAGTTGGCAATCGTCGATGTTCCGTGGTTGTCGAGACGATAGGGGCGGCCGGCAGAAGGGCAAGGGGCGCGGAGGGGGGAACAGCGGTGAAACAGGTAACGAGGAGCAAAGTACCCAGGACGAGACGGCGGCCATGGCTGGTGCTAGTTGATGCGGTTGTGTCGGTGGTTTTTCTTTTTCCACTTTGCGGGGTTACTCAATCTCATCGTTTTATATGCACGCTCCTTGTCTTTATTTATTTTTCTTTCTTTCTTTTCTTCCTTTCTTTCCTTCTCCCTCTGATTCGAACGATTTTCTCCAAGACGCCACTCACTCTCTCACTCTCTCACTCTCTCACTCACTCACTTTCTCACTCTCTCTCACTCACTCACTCTCTCTCTCTCTCTCTCTCTCTCACTCTCTCTCTCTCTCTCTCTCACTCTCTCTCTCTCTCTCACTCTCTCTCTCTCTCTCTCTCTCTCTCTCTCTCTCGCCCCCAACTTGCTCTTTGGCCCTCCCCCCAAAGTGACGCCTTTTGGGGGCCGTCCCGGACACCCCACAACTTGGCGTGCCGTCCCGTGTCTGTCTGCCTCAGCGCGTCGCGAGCGCGCGTCAGGGCCTGCCGCTGCCATATCCCCCCAACAATCCATCCGCACGTGACATGAGGTTTTTCGCTTTCCCTCTGTTTGTTTGGAACTTTTCTTCCTCTCCTTCGCTCGCTCCCCCACCCCTCCTGCAAAACAATAATAATATCACCACCCAAAAGGCCGCTCATTCTCGCCTCTCGCCTCGCGCGAATCCGGCGGCCACAACCCCTTCCTTCAGCATTCGGTGGCCTGCCGATGCTGCCGCTTGGCGCCGTGCTCTCCGGTGTCTCGATAGATCGGCAGCTGCTAATGTGTGAGGGAACGCCGAGGCGGGCACCGCCATCACATTGGGCGACCGAGGCGGAGTCAACATTTTGGCTTCGGCTGCTGGGGTTCCTGCCCCCGTGGAGACGAACTTTTCGCGTTTGTCCGTGCTTGCAGCCGCACCTGTCGCACCTGTCGCACCTGTCGCACCTGTCAGCCCTCCATCTTCGCTGCTAAAGATGAGACCGTCGCCATAAGCGGCCTTGTCCTCGCCCTCCTCCCAAGCAGGTCCGCTGACCACGGGCTCCCCATTGTCGCTGTCCTCACCGGTTCCGAACCAAAGCCCTCCGCTCCATGCAAGGCCCACGATGTCCGAGAAGCCGCTGCCTTCGCTGGTTTCGCTCGGCTCATCGTACGGCTCTCGGTCCTCGCGATTGCCTCCAGGTGGAGCAAAGGTATTGTTTGTATGAGCCGCGGCCGCGCCAAGTGGACGACCAGTGGTTGCCGAAGAGGGTGGTGGCTCTCTGGACCAGCCTCTCCCACTCGAGGCCGCTTCCCGGCTCATTCCCTTGGATGTTTCCGGCATCGTGGCTAGCAAGGTGGGAACCACTCCCATGGACTTGATTTGGCGCAGAATCTTTGTAGATGCCACGTCGCGGCCGCCATCAAGCTCTTTGACCACATCTCGCAGGTTCGTTTGAAGCGTTGCCCTGATCTGCCTCAAGCCAAATGATTCGTTCATTGGCAGATAGAGGCACAGAAAGAGAGGTCGCAGTCCGCTAAATAGCTCCAAAGCCGTTTCATACGCGAGTATTGTCGCGTATGTAGTTGCTGCGTACAGAGCAAAGAGAGCTGGTAGACACAACAGGAATATTCCTTGTTGCTTCGACTCTTCAGATCTTCGTGCAATCACAGCTGCTCCTGCGATGGAGTACAAAGCGCTGAGAACTGGATATGCCGCAGCAGCCACCATTATCTTCCATGTCGCGAGTACGTCGTAGCCGCGAAGCTTGACGGATGACTTTCGCTTCGCCTCTTAAGTTGGTAATGAGGTTATTGGTTGACCAGCAAACGAGCCCTATTTACCTTGGGCCTTCTGCCAGCTTATACGTTGGCATAGAATGAGCACTGGAAGGTTCAATAGAATTCTAGAACGCAGTGTTAATGAGCAAAACACAACGTCCTCCAATTTGTCCCCACCCGGGAAGTGAACAGAGAATGAGCGTGCATCCCAGCAGTGTCTGCCAAATGAGCAAACCTGCGGCCGCCATTGGCGAACTGCTAATGTTTATGACCTGGTTATCTTGTATCTGGTAGACCTTCAAAAGAGCATTGTAGTCTTGGATTTTCTGAGAAATCAGTTGAACACGCGGGTGGTCCCGGCACTTGATGCTATAAGATGGCGACGTGGAAAACATCAGAGAAAGCTGCCCAGGAAACGCTCCAAAAGCACTCACAAGCCCTGTGCGAAGCGCCGCCGCAGCTCCACAATCTGCTGTATTTCAAGCTTGGCATGGTCGCTAATGTACAGTTTTTGAGCTGTTTGAATGATTTTAAGCATCGAGTAGTCCGGTGCTTGAATGGTCACAGCGGCAAATCCGTTTGAGATAGAGTCGAGAAGAAGGCCTACAGCCTGCCTCTTACGCTCACCGCCCTCAAGAAACATGTGGACCCATTCCTTTTTGATCTGTTGCAACGGTGGTGAGTTGCAAACGAGCCAAAGCATCAATGTAAATAGTGAGAAACAAAAATGTGGGCAGCCTGACCTCAACCGGGTCACCAAACTCCACGCTCGCCGTGGACCGAAACCGGTGCGCCTGGAAGTAGGTCAGGCCCACGGGGACCACTGTCACACCTTCACGACTTGAGCCCACGGCTCGTTCGCTGCCGGATTCAGCACCCGCGACGCCAACACCGTCTTCTACGAAGTCCAGCACTGGCCGCATCAACCTCTCCGCCATCGTTCCGAGCGCTAGCACGCTCACGCCGGCCTTGAGCGGCAGCATGTTTGTGCGATCATGCGAGCCGCCTTCCGGGAAAATGCCGACGCAGCGGCGGCCGCGGGCGCGATCGAAACCAACCCCGCGCCGACGAGGAATCAGCAGCTCCTCTTGCACGCGCGCGAACATGTCCGTCTGGTCCACGTACGGAACGATGCGGAATGTCACGCCGGCTGTGGAGGCCTCGTAAGGATCAGCTGTTCCACCGCCGGGAACTGGAAAAGGCTTCGCCAATCGAAGCGTATCGTCAGAGTACACGGCTACGACAACAGCCGATTCACCGCCTTCAAGCGCAAGAGTGGCTCGAGGCGTGATTTCTGTGGTGAACCTTGTACCAATGCCGAGGACGAGAGTAGGGTCTTCTGATATTCGGAATAGTAGTGCCCCCGTTCCACGCTTTGCAAGGTCTTGAGGTCTTTTCACTGGTACTGTTGATTGGAAGCGTTTAGTTTCAGCCTTTTTTACTGAATCCCAGATCTACTTACTTGCGCCGAGAATACGTGCGAGCAATCCCACAATTGGCCGGTCGAAAGAGGCTTGTGCAATAAGGAAACTAACTCTCCAGGGGATGCATGCCGTCACCAACATTGCGTCAACGAACCTGGCAGGATTCTTAGTGGAACGAATAGTTGAGGGGGGTGGCAATCGTGAAAAAGACTAACTGGTTGGAATCTGGATAAAGCATGGATGAACAGCGTTCGTGGTAGTCCGATTTGTTGGGGTGTGCGTGGCGTGGGTGAGCGAGGAAGGGAGTGTCCGGCGTTCCTTCAGAGAACTTACGAGGTCCGACGACAAAAATGATGGGCCCTTCCGCTGGGATCTTCTCCAGCCCTCCCACGGATACTCGCTGGAAAAAGACATGCAGAACGAGCTTTGCGGATGAGGGCATAATGCGAAGAACAAAATTAGTTCAGCTTCACTTACGCCGAGCCGATGTTGTCCCTATCCACTTTACACTCCTACCTTGAATCCGCCAACAATGCAATCTGCGAGGGCATCCATCGCTAGTCGAGCTGTGTCAATGGTTCACCGTGTGCTGGGTTTGAGTGAGGCTACACCCGTCCAAGCTCAAGGGGGCAGAGGGCCTGAGGCGATGTGATGGACAGGCGAGGAACGAACGAAAACGCAGGAGAACGGAGAAGCCGGCGATGGAGCTGGTACTGTAGGCGGAGGAAACGAACCAGATGGGAAAAAAACGAAAAAGATCGCTGACCGCCCGCTGCGGTCATATGCTGGGACGTGCTGTCCCTTGCATCGGCGGGATCGAGCAAGGGAGAGGGAGGCTGGGTGATGGGGACGTTGTGGCTTGGTATGCTTGGATCGGAGGCCGATTTGAAACTCCGATTTGGAAAATCGGTTCGAAAAATTACAGGTGCCGGACACGGGGAAAGAGGGATGATCGCCTCCGAGTTCAAGCGGCGCTGTGAGGCAATGGGCGTAACGCCACCACCAGGTTAGGCAGGCGAAAGCGGAGGGGCAGCAGTCGTTGCTTCCCTCACTACATTTTCTCCAGAGGTTTTCTGCTGTTCAGCTTCTGATCATCAAAATCGACCATCGAACAAAATCACATTGAAGACGTGTGCAGCAAGCTCCAGCCGAACGAAGGGAATGGGAGCAGTGGCCCGCCAGAGGAGATCAACCTGTCCGGCACGAGCATAAACCCGAAAGTGATCAGTTCGCTCATGACGGCACTTGAAACCGACAGCACCATCAGCACTCTGATTTTGGCCGACGCTTTTCTCGGAGACGATGGTAGTTTACTGCGCACATTTATTTTCAGTTTTCGTCCCTGAGATTTCAAACGGCTCTGTGATCTTTCTTAGGTGCAATAGCGATAGGAAACTGTCTCAAAATTAACAAGGTCTGCGTCGATTTCAAATTTCACTGATATTACTCTTGCAACTTCACAACTGATCTCGCTCAGTCAATCCAAACCCTCGACCTTCGCGGCAATAACATTCGCTGCGACGGTACCCTCTCTCTCGCACAAATGCTCAAAGTCAATAACACCCTTCGCACCCTGCTCCTTGAATGGAACTGCGTGGGTATCTGGGAGGTTGGAGTTCGCGCTTTGGCTGACGCGCTTGCGGCAAACCGTCGCCTCGAGACGTTAGACTTGCGGAACTGCAAGGTCGGGCCGCGGGGATGCCAGACGCTGGCGGTCGGCATCAAGCATAACACGAGTTTGCGGCACTTGGACTTGAGGTGGAACAACGCTGGGCTCATTGGCGGGCGCGCATTTGTAGATGTGTTGCAGTGGAATATGTCGATTTTGGAGGTGTTGTTGACGGGGAATGAGGTGCCGGAGGAAGTTATGAGGAGCGTGAGTAAGTTCCCGACTAAAAAGCCTTCTGAAGACTCATGTTTCCCCCGCGCAAACTACAATTCTCGCCAATGTGAAATGCAGCCGTCCTACTTCAGCGCAACAAGGATAAGCAAGCCGTTTCAGCCCTTACCGCATCTCACTCAGAGCAGCTATCTTCTACTCTCCAAACCCTTGCCAAGCACCACCAAGACGCGGTGGAAAAGCTTCAGCACAAATTACATTCATCAGACTCTAAACATCAGTCGGTGGCGGAGAGACTGGCTGTGGCGTCCCGAGACCTGTCTGCGGCACAGGCAGCCTCGAAAGCTGCGGAAGATCGGGCAAATGCAATCGAGCGAGACTTCAGTGTCTTCAAAGCCGAAGGAAACGCGAGGATTTCAGATTTGCAAAAAGATCTTAAGTCAGAGAGAGAGGTGGGCTGGACAACTTCCTCTGAACCTAGAACTTATTGAAGCTCACCGCCCAATCTAACTTATTTTGAGCAGAAGCGACTAGCCTTAGAGGAGAAGGTGGCAAAGCTAACTTCTTCTTCGAGCTGCCATGCAGCGGAACTCGAAGCCTCGTTGCGCGAAAAGGAAATGAAGGTCGAAGTGCTTAAGCGCGACAAAGTACTCCTGCTGGAGGAGCTCGACAAGCAGAAACAGCGTGAAAAGGACCTTCAGGATCTCTTCCATGAAAAGCAAGTACGAGCTGAATCCAGCTTCCAAGCCAAGCTACTTGCACTGGAAGAGAGGAAGGACGAAGAATTGCGGGAGAGGTTGAAAAAGGCGGAGGAGAGGCATAGGATTGTTGAGGCGGCCAGAGCAAAGGTGGTTGAGGTAATCGTCCACAAGTGTCGAATTTACATGAGCAATCAACTGAGCTGCTCCTTTTGCAGGAGCTTGACGAGGCGAAGGCTCGAGCTTTGTTGGAGCGGCGGTCTCTAATGGACCGAATCTCTGAGACTGAACTCAAAGTGAGAAAAGAAGAGGTGAGCCATCGGAAGTATTTGCAATGCCACCCTCTGAATTTTCTTCGTGCTGCAGGAAATAAAGCGCAAGGAGCTTGAGTCGCAGCTAGACTCAATGCGCGTAACTCGCGACCAGCTTCAAGTGGACCTCAATTCGCATGCTACATCGCACGCCGCATGCGTGCGGGAGTACGAAGCGGAATCCAAAAGATTCAATTCGCACCGTATTCAACTCAATGAAGAAATCGTCGAGCTCAAATCGCAGCTGGCCCGAGCTACGGCGGATTCTGCTCTGTTACAACAGCGGCTGGAGCAATCCCAGAAGACGGAGAGGGAGAGCGTGAATCGCGAATCGAGGATGCAAAGCGATTTGGCGAGAGCAAATGAGGAGACCGAAAAGGCGGCACAAGCCAGTCGACTCCAGTTGGAAAAGGTTGCTGCAGATAGTGAACAGAAGGATATAACTATTTCCAAGTTACGCGAATCAATAAGGAGGTAAGCGGCGAATGCGGAGCCCTCTCGCCATCTGACACCACCTGTCGAATCCAACTCGAATCGAAGACTTGAGCAAGAGCTAGCGGATGAGCGCGAGGACCAGAATTTACGAATGAAGGAGCTGTCGATGCAGATATCGGCAGTTCTTTCTCGAAGGGAGAGGGCGTCGCGAAGAACAGTACCCGAGCAATAAACTATAGAAATTTGAAAGTTTTTTCCATTTCCGGCCGCTGCGGTGAAGTGAAAACAGAGCCGATCCTGGATCGCGGCGTGCGGCCATGTTCTGGACGGTGAGATGACGCGGGCGCAGGCGATCGAGAGCAGTAGGGCGCGATCTGGGTAGGCGCGGCTGGGACGAAGAAGCTGCGCGCAGGGACGAAGAAGCTGCGCGCAGGGACGAAGAAGCTGCGCGGGCGAACATGCGTCTTTGGGGGCATGGGGTAGCAGCTGGAGAATGAGAGGTGGAGACGGAGCTGCTAGGCGTTCGGCCCCGACAGCACCGCGAAGGGAATCGCGGAAAGAACGGGGCCCGGTGTCGCTGCGACACTTCTTCAACGCACATAATGCGTCGTTGTTCCATGCCTGCTGAGGCTCGGTGGGATTAGTCTAACACCAGCTAACGTTACAGCGGAGCGAGCCGAACTATGAAAAGGTTCTAACGACCTTGGACGAAAAGATCCGCGAGACGGAAACCCGTTTGACCGACCTCGCGGAAGCGGAGAAGAAGCTGATTGCAACTTGGATTTACTATGGAGCCTTCGTTTACGTCTTCTACTTCGCCCTCTACTTCACTCTCTGGAGCCCGGTGAATGACGCTCTGCCATGGTGGCTTGCTAAGACGAGTGCAATCATTCTCATGCCAGGCCTGTGAGTAGACAACTTTTGTGGAGGGCGCGGATATCTGAAGTCGGGCACTCATATCGCAGGATTTACTACGGTCGTTCGCTCATCAAATACTGGTATTCGTCCAAGCGAAAGGCAGAAGGCAAGCAAGAACTCTCTTTGTAGCAATTAGTCCAGACTTTGAGACAATACTTCGCTTTCTTTTGAAAATAGCCCTTCGCTTGAAGGATCTTCACAAGAAGCAGGCGGACAAGGTTTATTGATTCCTTTGTGGACGCTCCTAGTTTGCTAACAGACAACATTTCTGGAACAGTTAGAGGAGCTAAAGAAGAAAACCGGGTATTACGAGACGAAGGGCCTCATCGAGCGATTCGACAGCGCCAATCGCAAAGTAAGTTAGCTTGATTACACGGTGTGGTAGATGACCGCAAAGCGCAGGGTACCCCAACAAGTCATGGCCAGCCTGTTCGCCCCATTCAGCCCAATCATCCGTCAGGTTCAGGTTGGGACACATCAAGCTTTCTTGCCTTGCTTCCACTAAGTTTCGGGGCAATAGGATTGCGCCAAAGACCTCAGAACATCCAACCTCCGGCTGGAACTCCCATCCAACACGGCGCCGCGCCCCAGCACCTCCAGGTACTGCCAGGCACCCCGTCCACTTCGGCTCCGCCAGGTGGTCAAATTCAGCCGACTCCGTCGGAGCGTCCAGTACATGGAAGTCCAATTCCTCAAATCGTAGTTCCTCAGACTCCAATTAATAACAGAGCGCGCCTGCACGGTAGGGACTTCCTCTTGCCAGTCGACGGTTTTAACTGTTGACGCGCAGAAACGCCGGTCTCCTCCCCAAAGCCGTGGTATGAGAAATTTGCGGAAGCCCTCATCGGCGACTCCGAAGAGCCGCACCAAAAATATGCTCTCATATGTCAGAACTGCTTTGTTCATAATGGCCTGGTTCTTCCCGAAGAATACCCAACCATTCGTGAGTATGACTATGTTTAGCGTTTATTCAAACGCTTACTCTTCTGGCTTTCAGGCTTCAGATGCATGAAGTGTGGGTACGTCAATGCGAAAAATCGGCGAAACAATGCAGTCAGAACAGATCTTTCACCTCCAGCATCACCAACACCCCGCCAAAGGACGATGGGCAACTTGTCCAGCGACGACGAGTCAATTTCGGGACGCCGCCGCACGGCTGGCGGCTCGATGCTCGCAAAACCCAGCCGTGACTTCTCCGAGTACGACTATGGATCGGATACTGGATCCACGCACTATGGACGAGGCGCGGACAGTGGGGCGAGTCCGCTGCCTTCGCGGCCGTCGACCCCGGCAAACGCCATGCCGTCGTTGCCAGATGGCGCAAATGTTGCTCTGGAAGAGCCAGTCCCAATTGGGGCTGACAACAACGATCCTGTCGCTGGGATCGAGGTTGTGGGTTCAGCTGCACCCTTTTCTGTTGGTGACAGCGCGGATGAGACAGGATCAGACAAACAGGCACAGCCGATATTGCTCGAGCCTGACTTTGTCGATGTCGCACCTGGCGGGCAGCCATTGATGAGTGATCCAAAAGGGGATGACGCAACGTCATGAGGAAGCAATGGGCCTCTCTTTTGGAGGGCTTACTTTTTTATTGGCTTTCCTTTTTTCTTGTTCAGCCTTATTTCATTCTCTCTTTCACCCTCTCTCTCTCTCTGTCTCTTCTCTCTCCCTCTTTCTTCCGCTCTTTACTCCCTCTTCCCGCCTGTGACCATGCCCGTTGCTCTTCCTTGACCTTTCTCCGTTTCCCCCCTCACACATACCGCGCCCCCACATCTTTTTTCAAATTTTCAAGAAATTTGTTGAATTAGGGCAGTCACAAAAAAGTCCATGTCGGCGGAAGGGTTCCTCCTGTTGGCGAAGTCGGCGCGAGGTGGCGCTTGCGCGCAGCTCATCCAGGATGTACTGAGCGCGCCGGGCATCTTTTCCTTCGCCGAGCTACTCGAAATGAAGAACATCGCAGAGGTATGAGGAGCGGTGCACAGACTGCGCCCGTCTCGATCCGACCCACCCGCTCACATCCGCCCCGCTGTCCTTCCCGCGACTTTGCGCATCATGGTCCGATTCAGCTACGGAACAATCCACAGCTCGCTATGCATCACAAACTCCTGGAAATATTCTCTTTCGGGACGTATTTGGACTACAAAAGTAAGCCTTTATTTTTTTGGTTACGATCGGTATTTGTAGAAGCAATACCTAATCCATGCACTCAATCTATTTCTTAAATGGCTTGGGCATATAGAGATCGCTGATACCCTTCCTCCTCTCACCGATGTTCAACGTAAGAAGCTCCGGCTGCTTTCGATCGTATCGTTCGCGGGCGAAAAAAGGGTGCGTTGCTGCGGTCGTGTCCCGTGTATCTGCCTCAGCCACATCATTTCGAATTCCTGGTGCGCGGTGTGCTGCGACTCACTGACTGGATCTCGTTGCTTGAAACTTCTACCCCTTTGCCTTTCATGTAGAGCCTGTCGTATGAGTCACTCCAGGAGCAGCTGGACGTTGCAAATGTTCGCGAGCTGGAGGATCTCATCATTGACGGCATTTATCAGGACGTGCTCGCCGGGAGGCTCGATCAAAAGAAGAAGTGCCTCGAAGTGGAGTACGGCATTGGGCGAGACTTGCCGCCGGGGGAGACAGCCAAGCTGCTGAATTCACTCTCCTCATGGTAAGAGGGGGGGCGAATTTGGCTGAGCAATCGTTCACAATCTAATGCTGTGCCGCTCCCCCGTTACACCGTCCACAATTATTCCCCCTGCTGAAGGGCGAACACCACCGAGAATATTCTTCGCTACATTGACCAAAAACTTGAGGCAGTTGCTCGGGAAATGGCTGCTCACACACGCGAGAAGGAAGAGTTCGAGAAAGCACTAGAGGAAGCGAAGGCGAAGGCAAAAGCGGCCGGGAGCGGTCAACGAATGGCAGCAGTGTCAGAGTTCGACCCAGCTTTCGATGGCCGACGGGATATGCATTCCCTCATGTTCGAAGCCGACGAACGACGTGGCGGAAAATCGTTGAGTGAAAACGATTTCATTTTTCTCCTTGCCAACAACTCTAACCTCTGCGCGATCGTTTCATTTATTTGTCTCATTTCAGTCGGGTTTCGAAAGGACGGAAGCAGTGGTTCGGCTAAGGCTATGCTTAGGGTTGGCTGGGATTCTTTGCACAATAAACACGAACAACGAAGGATCAGACCCCCCCATGTATTTTGGTAACCTTTGCGCCAAATAATTGCGCCCAGTCCAAACCACTCAGATTCCCACATCAAGTGAAGTTCATCCGCTTTCTTCCCGAAGGTTTCGGGTAGTCCAGAACATTCACGGGGTCAACATACCGATCGAAGTCTCCGTCATCCTCAAAGCGAATGGCGTACAGCATCTTATAATCCACGTCGTTCGTCTAAATGGTGTGAATATAATAGAAGTGGGGGATCCAGAGAAGTGCTACCTTGCTCGGTGGTGACTGAACGATTGCTTTGTAAAAGCAGCTAGTTCCAGGGTACAGAGCGAGGACAGTGTGGCCTTCTGGAAATTCCTTCGTACTGTCGACTTGAGTTGGCAGCGGAATCACCATTTTAGCCGGAAACAGGTAGCATCTGGTAGAAGAGGAGGGTACCGCACGCAAGTCAACGTACACCGGCTCCAAAAGATGAGTTACACTAATTGTAAAATACGTACTTCCGAGTTCCTGGATTTTCCTCGTCGTCCTCAGCGTCTTCCACTTCATACCTGTTTCTCCACAAAAGGCATCCCAAAAGGGAGGGATGGTTATTCTAATCGAAGAAATGAACGGAAAGTGCCGCACTTCTGCTTATCGGGAAGCCACTTGACCACATTGGCCAGGATGTGGTCATTTTGCTGCGGTCGCGGGACAACGACTTTGCTTCCCATCGTCAGCGGCACGAAGCCACCCGAATCATCGCTGCAGCCTGTTTGTTAACGCCGCCACGACGTTGTAACAGAAAAATAGGACACACGTTTTGGACCGTTTCGAGCTGGTGGAGTGTTTCTCCTCTGGCTTCCGTTTCTTTCTTTTCGTTTCGAGCCCTGTCATGGTAGTGGAAGGAAAGTGAGTTGAAATCTAGATGGCACAGCAAACAACGCTCACCAGTTTCAGAGGCCTCTGTGAGGGCCATAAGTATGCTTGCATGCTCCATCCATTCGGCAATTATTCTGTAGGACTATTTAGAAAGAGTCGTCGAGGCGGCGTGACTTCACTTCTTCTCCGCTGCTGTTCTGGCCAGAACGTCCTTGTAGCTTTCCACAAGCTTTTGCGCCACTTTCGTGGTGAACTTGTCTGGGTCAAAGTGTGGGGGTTAAACAGTAACTTGAGCTGGCTATACACCATCATCCCTTTACTTCTGCCCCACCCCCGCATTCCGCACACGTTCCCCGCCTTTTGCCTTACCAGTTTTGGATAGCTTAGCGTGAATTTTGTTGACCTTGGCAATGGCAAGGTCTCCCGTCTTGTGACAGTCATCCAACCGTTGAATGTTCTGGCACAGCTTTAACCAGAGTTCCCTTTCGGTGGACATGGACGGTGTTCTTGCCAGAGGAGAGTGGGAGAGTGTTGCCGAGGAGGAGGGGGAGGTGCAGATGGAAAAGGCTGGATGGCCGGGTTGATCTCTGGCTTGGTAGCGTTGAAGATCCCAAAGAAGATCTTTGGGTACCGATCTAGGGTGCTGTCAGTGGTGGATCGGGTCGCTGGACCAGTGGATCGTTGAGATTAAGGAAGACGCGGCACCACGCCAGACAGTTGAAGCCAGAGAAAATGCTTTTAAGGACCGCCTTCGCCACCTCAATCGTACAACCCCCCAACTCCACTTTCCCTGCAAGGCTCGAGCCTCGAGGCATGAGCCCGCACCCGCCAATCTCGATCCTTCTTGCTATCGATGGCCCGTAGTCTCCACCTGCATGTGTATCTTATGATTGACCTATATCGGGTTGGCACGGAGATCACAATCCGAGCGTCACTACTATTTAATCTGGCTTGAGCTGTCGACACTTCGAACCTGAAGATACTTTGCTGTAAACGTGCCATCTCCTTCAAGTGTGACCGTGCGACCCAATTCTATTAAGCGTCTCTGTCGCTCACTCGCACCCTTCCTCCGCCAGCGTTCTTTCTATAATGAACATAACCCACAGCCGCACCCACAGCAGCCACAGCCAGGACCCCAAACACACTCCAGCCGCTCCCGCTGCCTCCGCCACTCCCGCTACCGCTGCCAGACGCTTCCGATGACGACGAGTTCTGTGGCGCCGCAGCAGCTTTGGCGCCTAAGCTGGTGTCCACCCCCTCGGCCGCCGGTGAAGGGCCGGTGTAGCCAGGGTACTTTGGAGCCGTCGACAGGTCCGACAGCGCGGTGGCGTTTTTCGCTTTGGTCGTCAGCTGGAAACCGAGATAGTCCAACGTCGGGGCAACGTCGTCCATGCCAAGGTACTCCTCGACGTACGCCCCGTTGACGTACAGGTTGATTGTCGGATAACCGGTATCGGTGTGATGATTTTGAATGCAGTAGCCTGTGCGGGGATGAAAGCGATCAGCACGTTGGAGCTTTCTCTTTCTTTTGATATCGCAGCCATCATTCTCTCACTTTCGTTTTCGGAGCACTCGACCTTGAAGTAGCCGAATCCCTCGACGGTGTTCCAGCCCTTCGCATCTGCTTCCTTCTGGACCTCCAACCACTTCGGAGTGAACCGCTGCGTGTACTTGCACCAGACGGCGCCAAAAAACAGGATGTGGACGCCCTTTGCGATGGTGGTTGGCACATCGGCATGCGCAAGATGCCTGATCGACTTGTCGGCTTCATCCGCCGCTGATCGAAGGGCCTCCTTCTCCTCAGGCGTCATGGATGCGAGGACCCCTGCTGCGACTGCTACCCACAGTGCGGCGAAGAGAAGGGCTGCATGGAGACGAAAGCGGTGCTTCATTTGCAAAAATTTTCGTTTCCCAGAATGTTTGCCGTCCATGGCACGTGAAAAACGCCTCACCATTGCGGCAACCAGTGTGGTCGGCCGCTAGACGGCACCCAGCGGAGGTTGTTGGCTGGTCTTGGTGTGACCCGGCTATCTTAGTTTCTCCCAAAGAAGCATTTATGATGCTTTTTTATTTTTATTTTATTTTTATTCTTAATTGTTTTTTTTTTTTTTTGTTTGATCTTAACAGCGCTAAAAAGGAAAGCGTGGAAGGGGTACCCAAGCTCTTGGCGATTTATCACATAGCGATTCCCTGTACGGCCGGCATTGCATCAGTTACAAAAACGCTGCAGCCCATGTCGCTGAGTGGATGGAGAAACATTCTCTTACCGACTCGTTCCTAATGAGCTCAAAAACTTTAAGGAGCTTCCTTCGAGCGCCCAGCGCTGAAACCCCCTTGCGAATTAAGTCCTCGTCCGTAAGTTTAACCATTTCGCGCCAGTCTGAGCCTTCAAAAATACTCGTATACTTGTGGAGTCTCAAGCTACGCAGCCAGGCGGGAATGTCTGGCCGGAATTCGGGTCAGGCTAAATCTCTTTTTCGACGAAATGCACACCAACCTTTCAGCGCCTCCAAGTCGACGGCTTCCGGTATCTTTCCTTTCTCCTTGTGGACGCCGCTTGCGACGCTTCCAGCCTGACTTCCCGCTCTGCCTTTCATGTCTGAGTCGAATCCGTCGGTACCATACTCGTCGTAGCTATCGCTAAAATCCGAGTGCGCGTATGCTCCGCTTGGTGATGCTGGGGGCCTCAGTGTTCCATGTGTTCCACCACCCAGTGATACGTGGCCCCAACCGTCCCCGGGGTGTCCAGTTTGCGCTCCGGGTCGCAGAGACGGGTTTACGAAAATCGGGGAAACGGGACGCGGAGATTTTGACCGTGCGTAAGGACTTCGGGAGAGCAGGGACGGGTCAGTCGCGATCGAAAAGCCACCAGGGCTGCCTCCTGTCGTAGGAGATCCCATTGCACCACCGGGGCCACCTGCGTGAGGGTAGACTCGAAGACCTGGTCCCGTGGAGCTTGTTGGAGACGCGACAGACCAGTTCGCAGATGAAATCACGTCATCTGCTCGTTGGACGGAAAATGCAATCGGAAGTGGGCACGAAAAGCATTAGCCGCAGCAAAACCCGAATTGTGAAACGCCTACCCGTTCGCTTTACTTCTTCGCCAGTCGGCGCGGAATGACGATCATACAGTCGCCGCGCGCGAGTGCCCGCATTCGCTGTGTCCCCAGACCCAAGTGGAAGCATACCCGCACTGAGATATTTGTCATCGTCTGCGGGAAAGCCCATGATGTCAGCTCGTGTAAATCACACAAAAAGACAGGGCACAAAACAAAGCGGCAAAGGGCAGCCTGAATACAAAAACGGCGAACCTTTTCCGACACCCATCATTGGTTTGCTTGAGCCGGGGGCGCTGCCAACAATGGGCGAAGGGGCCGTGCCACCCGCTCCTCCATCCTTTTGCGACATCTGCTGAAGTACCGTGATCAAAAAGCGCACTTGCACGGGCGTCGTGTGCTGTAACAGCGAATACAGCGCGGTAGTGCGCTCAGGGTCGGAGAGTACGCTGAACCACTGTTCGATGGCTTTCAACTCTTCCCGAAAGTTGTCGTCCAGCTTCGCGTGGGCCATTTGCTCCAGTGTCTTTTCATAGTAGCTCAGGTCTTCGAACCAGCGATCGATGGCTGAAATCGAACGAACGAACGAAGGTGTAAGTGATCGATCCATAAAGATAGTACGATAAGTGAGAAGGCGAAGTAACAAATGGGTCACGGTGGGCCATCGTCGCTGGGTTCACCCTTTCAACGCGATAGCACTGGTCATGTTTATCACGCTCAGCGGGTTCAGCAAAGCCAACGAGAGGGGGTGAGTGTCGCGGGGGTGCGCGTCCAAACGCCCTATATTTTTGTGCAAGGCACGGCAGGTGCACCTGACGCCCCAGACGCGGCGGCACTAGGGGCCATCCATCGATCAAGCGCGGATAAACCACACCTTCGGCTTCCGGGGACTTGTAGTGGCTGCTGGCCAGCACGTCGGAGCTTGGGCGCGGGTGGCCTCCAACGCCGATCGCGCCGGAAGCGGCGGCGCCGGGGTTGGCAGCTGCATTGGCGGGGTTGGAGGCCGCGGTGTAAGTTGCTGGTCCGGCCGAGATG